>CP092874.1:93577796-93648825 GCA_030710605.1 Cordylochernes scorpioides | reverse complement strand
TAGTTAAGGCCAGAATTGCGTGAGAACGCTACACAATGTGAATTTTTTTTCATAGATAGTAACATTTGAATTATGATCAGGTTTGTTAACAAATTATCATGATCATTTTATAGCCCAAATTATACTATTTTGACCGTTATTTATCTAATTTGAATATTCTGGGGGCAAAACTATAAAGTTCTCTTTCCAGACGCAACTATATATCCTACTAGAAATTATTCTTGATAGGTTAAATATGGTCGAAAGATCTTCGTAAACACTTACATATCTTGGTTGTAGACTGGATACAATCAAGATATTGGGAAATTTTGCTTTTGCTTGTACTTGATGAATTTTGGGAATGTTTTGCAGCTTGTAAACTTGGAAAATTCGAGGCAGCCAGTTTTCAATCTTAATATTTTGGTTTCTTCTCTTTAGTTTGGGTTTTGAAATTCTCTTCTCCAGACTCTTTAGTCTGATCGCCCATATACAATTATGATATTAAAGGTTTGTTAGCCTCTTCCAAGGCTCTAACAATGGGTTAAGGGAGGTGGATATGGCATCGCTGACGAGGGGCTAGCAGGTTGTCAGTCAGTAAGTAGGTCACCGGACCGTGGACATTGATGCAACCATCTGGATATGACAATGTCTGTACATTCTGTCTACGACAAGCTGATTTGTAATAAATGCACAATATAAATTTGAAAGGTTATCGTTAGGACAACATTTTTGGAAAGGAGATGGGTCGTGTGAAAAACCGTGCTATTTTAAAATATATAGTGGTTTATATTATGATATGTGAAAAAAACAACAGAAAAAAAAATAAAATAAGTGGGTCAGGTGTTGATATTTAAAATAAAAAAGGCATATCCTGACCAGGAGCACATGTGCTTTTCAGAAGGCAGAGCGCCATCTGGTGGAACAGAAATCAACTATTCATTGATTGTTCAGGGAACAGGCTAAATCAATAATAGTTGATTTATGTTCCACCAGATGGCGCTCTGTCTTCTGAAAAGCACATGTGCTCCTGGTCAGGATATGCCTTTTTTATTTTAAATTATGATATGCGTAAGACTTTCTAGAAATAAGACAATTTTTTTCTTAATAAATCGTAGCTAAATCAAATATTGTATCATGCTAGATGCAGTTAGACTTCCAATTAGAGTATGCCGAAGTCCATTCTGTACTCACTAAAAGTCTTGATGGTAGCCATAGGGTAATAAAAAGGTAAATAGTCCGTGAATTGATCAAATTCGAATGTATAGAGACAAATTCAACTTCCTCTTTTACTCGAATAGGCACAATATTTGATAGAAATATTGATCTTTTATACGGGAAATCAACAAAAAGCCTTTATTAAGGACACTCGTCCCTTACAGGATTATCCCAGATATGTAAACAGAAGTAAACATAGCAGTTATCTATAGAAAGTGGAGATTAAGATCGACCTTTCTTCAAGTTGGATCTATCATCTGTGCTACGCCTATTGTCTGTGCTGTTTCTTTGAATTTGTGAAAAGCTAATGTATTGAGTTTGTTTATCACTACTTTTGCCATTATAACATATGGCGAGTTGTTTCATAACCAATCTTTTGATGGAGAATTTCTCTCTCTTTTTCTAGAGCCCGACAATAAAAAATGTTGTGTGGAAAGTCCTGGCTAAATTCTCTATTACACAGAGTTCACTTTAAGTTCTTAGATCTCAATAATAAAACGTTATTATGAAAATTCTAAACTATTATAGACGCGTATGATTCTTTTGAAAATTAAACAATGGATCAATTTCCTCCCGGCAAAATTTACACATAATACTATATACAATGAATATGGCGTCTCTGCCACCGCTGCAGAGTTTGATGGAGAATCGCCAGCGGTGACACAGGCTGGATAAAAGAAATATAAACCATTTTTGACATGTATGATTCTTTTTGAAATAAAACAAATTTCTACTGCATTTACTGCAATAGAAAAATTAAAGGGAGGGCCTGGCTCATTAGTGGTGAACCCTCCCAGCGGTTTCGCCAGTTTAATCTACCATACCGATGTTATATTGCTATTTTAGAACTTACTTTTATAGTGATACTGATGATAGACTCTTGGAATGGGTATTTTAGATTAACTATGGACATAATCTTTGAGGACAGTAGATTTACATACAATTATAAAGCGCTATGCATCATAAAACGTTATTATGTTTAAATAGTGAAAAGGAATAATAACTTAGGCAACGCATAGTTTTAAAGTCATTGGAAAATCACCGTTGATGTAAGACTCCATAGTAGTTGATGTATTCAAATGCTTATAGTGATAAAAAAGCAAAGAGTTTCTTATATTCTTGCATAATCCAACTGTTTATATGGGTCCATTTAAATAGGAAATCAATATAATCTCATCGATAAAAAAAAAATGAGGAAAGTTAAAAGTATTAGTAAATTAAATTCAATATATTGCCATCTATCGTTAAAATTTTACACATATAAATTTACTGGCAATGCGTTTCTTTTAAATATCATCAAATATTATCTCTACAGACCTTACTGCAATGATATGTGCTATTGAATGAGAGGGCTTGGCACCTCTCAGCGGTTTCGCCAAATTAATCTCTAGACCGCTCTACTATTGTATTGGATTGGTTTGGAATGTATTTTCTATGGAAGGCAGCTTAGGGGTGTTTAGTGAACTATAAGCTTATAGGTCTGTAGAGGAACATACATATAATTTCAAGGTATTGCATCGAGCAAAGCTCTTCCGCAAAATATGTTTTCATAACAAATATATATATTAGTAAATTGAATTTAATTGCCATCTATCGTTAAAATTTTACACATATAAATTTACTGGCAATGCGTTTCTTTTAAATATCATCAAATATTATCTCTACGGACTTTACTGCAATGATATGAGATTTTGAATGAGAGGGCTTGGCTCATCAGTAGTGAACCTTAGATAAAAGTATCTTGAGAATAATTTTCAACGCTTTGCCAAATGCTTTAAATTTATTTCACCTGACGATGGCAAAAGAATTTTGTTAAAACGTTGAGATAATAAAACTTTAATTGGCCGAAATGTCATTTTTAAAGAAATATAAATGCTGGCCAGACAACCTCTTTTTAAGATAAATGATATTTGATTATCCACAAAAAGATACGCAAGATTTATAACTCTGTACTTCGTTCAATAATGAATTTCTGGTTTGAAAGACAACCGGGCGTAGCTCATAAACTTTCACGCCGAAAATACATCAAAAATTTTAATTCGGATCTAGAGGGGGGTTAAAAGTTTTTTTAATGGAAAGATACTTGGGTTTTCTAAATGGTAATGAGTTTGAGGTCGCATTAGCTTCCTCTTAAAACCAGTAATCGCCAAAGTTTGAAACTAATGTATAAAAAGCACACGATAAAGAAAGGTTATTTCCAAGCAAACGATCACGCAAGACCTCATCATATTTTTACTCTCATTCTTTTAATTTGCATATTTTTGGCACGTTGTTACCGTGGGTATAATATTTTAATATTATTGTGGGCAATATATATTGAATACAATTTTATGGATATTAATTAAAGAAGATAAATGTATATAAAAAAGGGTTAAATAGTTTTCTGTTTTTTTTTTTTAGAACATTATTACTGTATTGGAAGAATCGAAGAATCTGTTTTATACTCATGGACAAAACTTGAAAGTTTTACTTTTTAGCATGTGTATATCGAGATTAAGACAATAACTCTGAAAGATATACGCAAAAATAGTACAAAATTGAAATTTGTTGGATCGTTTCTGAAGACAACTCTCAGATTTCTAAAATTAAATTATTAAACTTGAAACATTTTTAGATATAGAGAGAGAAATGAGTTAATTACCTCGTATTTAAGGCAACAAAAGAATAATCTAATTTACATACATCTTTCTAACCAGATTCAACTTGTACAAAACAGACGACAAAGAAAAATAAACAAATTGATAATAGAGGGTAAGTTCCTATTTTTTTACATGCTTTCACACTCAAAGAATAATTATTTTCTTGCTTCAAAATTGTGCTGAGATCAAGTGGATAAATTTTTAAAAGGCCTCTTCTGATCGTGATACTAAAAAGTTGCTGATAACTTGCACCATCTGTCGGAATAAATACAAATTAATAGTTGATTCTGGAGTAATAAAAATCAATGATTAGTTAATATTTATTCCGTTAGACGGCGAAAGTCATCATCAACCTTTAGTTGCACAATCAGGAGATGCCTTCTTCACAATATTTTGTAGGTTGTAAGAAATAGGAGCCAGAATAAGGTGCTACCTCTATAAAGAGCAGATAAGCGAAGAAAAAGTCAAGAAGAAAAACATCTATGAAATGAGCATGAAGGCCGAAATTTGTGTTTGGATTGAATCCTAAAACTCTGGGCTGATAAAACTTTCCAATCGTGCTGATAGAAGAGTTTAAGAGCATTCTATACTTTACTTATGCCTTTAATTATATACGTATAGCTCTAATTTGGTTTTAAATTAAATTTGGAGTTTAAAATAATTTTGCTTTATACACACACTTTTTACTCTATACCTACGCGATACGCTAACCTTGACATATGCACTGTTAAATCTGTGGCCATTGTACATGCTTCGGACCTGGAGGCTGTTGTTGGGTTCTGTGCTGACTGGAGTATAGGAGTTCTATCTATGTTTGCTTCCTGTGTTGAATCTGTATAAGACTGGTGGTCTTAATAAAGCTGTATAGATGTGTATGTGTGAAAAATTAATAGAAAAAATGAATTAAAAGGTCAAGTTCTGATATTAAAAAGAAAGAAGTCATATCCTGGCCACGAGCACATGTGCTTTTTTAGATGGCAGAGCGCCATCTAGTGGAACAGAAATCAACTAAACGTTTATTTAGCCTGTTCCCTGATTTTTGGCCAACCCATTTTCTTAATAAATCAAGAAAAGCCATCCACGAACGTCATATATCAGGGAACAGGCTTAATCCACGTTTAGTTAATTTCTGTTCCACTAGATGGCGCTCTGCCATCTAATAAAGCACATGGGCTCATTGTCAGGATATGATTTATTTGTTTTTAATATGTGTATGTGTTGTATATGTTTGATTTTGCTTTATATAAAGAGTTGTGAGTAGAAAAAACAAGATTTGTTTGAAGCAACTGATACATTTATGTAATCTGTATGCGTCTGTGAGTATGTGTGAAGATTCCAACTTGGAAGATTGATCAGAAAGATTGTGAATCGTGTTTCTTGTTGACGAGCCCCAACTTCTGCAAATGTTTTCCACAGCATCTGTTTATCCAGATGATTCACAGCGGTTTGTTTATCTTTGTCGCTCCAATGTCACATGCAACTGCCAAAGCACACGTCTATTATTGACATTGTCCAGAACCGGGTCCCGTTACAATTTGAAATTAAGACGAGAGGTCACAAGCCAGTTGTTAAGAGGAATTATTATAATGCTACACGTCTATAAATATTTTTAATGGAAGTTTTTGCCGAATTTCATGATGTAATTTAAGTTTCTTCTTTATATAATTACAAAAATTAACAGCCATCTGAGGATTATATATAGAACATTAATTATTAAATATTAACGGAAAAATAAACTTACTTTTAAAGAAATAGAGACAGTAGCCAAACCCAAAATAAACAAGAACTGGAGGATCCCACCTAAGCACAGTTGGTACAGTGGAGTGGGCCCAGGAGGAGATCTGAACCTCAGACAGCATCAAAAACACTAGCAAGATTTAGAACAGGCCATCTCAAGCCATTGAAGATAGAAAATAACAACAAAATCTACCCCACTTGCCCAAAATGTTGCTTGGCACCTGCAGTTCCAGAACACATTTTGGTTTGCATTAGATGCACTAAACAGGACCTTTGGGAGAGGCCGCTGCTTATCATAAAACAGCTCGAGGAGCATGAACTCATGGAATTCATGTAATTTTTACACAAGAGGATAAGAAACAACAACAACAAAAAGTCTGTAAAGAATATATTTTGTTTAAATTTCAGCAATCTATAATATGATGGATTATTCTTCTCCACGCCCTTGTCGTTCACTATATCTCCACACAACTAAACATCGTCCCACCTAGTTAGAACTTCAAATATAAGGCAAGAATCAAAGTTTAGAATTTTGCTTTCTCACTACAGTCCCGATCCTCTAAAGTTTTATGGTATTGCAATACCTATGAAATACATTGGAATTCTATCTATGAATCTCTATAGACTATAAGCCCATCCCAAAATCCTATCCTACAGCTTCAAAGTGGTGGAAGAGTGTAAACAGGTAGCACAGGACGTCAGGAGTTTAACTCCTGGTAGGGCCACCCTGTACCCGGCTAATGTATCAATTGTCTGTTCTCCATAAGAGTGGCTACACTCCATGTCAGGAGACCAAAGAAACAAAGTCACACTGAGTGGTACTTCCAGGTCTTCAGACCAACACCACCCCTCTTTCCTTCTCCATGATGTCTACAACAGACCTATAAGCTTATATCCACAGGCTCACTAAACACCCCTAAGCTACTTTACATAGTAAATTCAGGGTATATCCCAATCCAATACAATATTAGAGCGGTCTAGAGATTAATTTGACGAAATTCCTGAGAGGGTTTACCACTAATGACCCAAGCCCTTTCATTGAATAACTTATATCATTGCAGTAAGGTCTGTAGAGATAATATTTGATGATATTATTAAAAAGGAACACATTTCCAGTAAATTTATTTGTTACACATTTTATCGATATATTGATTTTTATTTAACAGTTGGGAGAGACACGCCATATCCACAATTAGGATAATTGCGTGTATATATTACATTATATACATTAACACAATTGAACATTAGGAATCATGAAAATTAAACGTTCGATGTCAAATTTTGCATATAGCAATTAGAAATAGTAACTTGAAATATGTACAGTCAACACTTTCGCCTTGAAATATACATCCTGCAGAATCTATTAAACTTAATGTATTGGTCTTTATTGTGTAAACAGCTTGTTTTGTATTTGTCAGGTAAATAGATGGTAATTGAATTTATAAAAATAATAAACTTTAAAATCAATAAGTTTATATAAACGTGTGAATAAGATCAAATTTATGGTTTGTTTAATTCTCTTATATATTTGTTGTAGATATTATATACACTTTTGTATACTTTAATAACGACCTGTTTTAAGTTGACGTTGAATGAACGCCAAAAATTGGCCACTTTGCCAACACCTTTTCGGCCAATTCTAATGATTTAATTATGTTTTCTCGGTCTGTCTCATGAGAATAAAGTATTTTTTGCTGTTGTGTAAGTGCCAAGTATCAGAATCAAAATAGTAGACTATCTTTTCCTCTAAGAATTATCTAAAGCTGCTAATGTGTCTTATTTATTCACCGGATTCAGCTCAAACTACATAAAGATGAGAAATGTTTTATAAATTTTCATTTACATGATTTTTCAGGATGCCTAAAAGACCAGTTTTTTGGTTGATGAGGTACAGCTTGCTCCACGTTGATGAGAGTCAACAGCTCGAAACGTGTACGTGGTTAGCTTTCTTAATTAATCAATAATGGGTATTTGTACAATTCCAGGATAATTAAAAATCAAGACGTAGATTTTAGATTTTAGACAAAGATTAGACGTTTTCTCTTCATTTTATGATAACCTATATACACTCATAGAGGAAGTTAGTTAAGAAGTTGTACCTTTTAGCATGTATTTTGGAATTAATATAATAGCTCTGAAAGATATTACAGTGACCTTTATTGAAGATACACGAGATAACCAAATATGGACAAAATTGCCTCTATCTCCTTTAAAATTCAAACAATAAAAAAAAAACAGAGAACTGGCGACATCAAACTATGAAAATTATTTAAGTTTCATTCATGAGTCTATATCTCGATTTCAAGAAGTTTCCATCAAAATATTTAATTGTAATAAAAAAACTTTGAAAAGATTGGAAAGAGTCTAATCAAATTCCTACGACAATAGAATTCCAAGCGAGCTAGCTTCCCAAAGAATTTACAGCCATTGGTACAAAATGGGAATAAACTACCTCAAACATAGTATACAGCGATAGAATTATCGTTTAACAACCAATTTCACACTAGGTCACACCGTTTAAGCAATCAGGCCTTCAAAAACAATGGGCAGTTTTTCTGTAGCGTATGTTAATTAAAGTCATTTGAGAAAGAACATGGGGACAGATGACTCCCACGCTATGTCTAGCCAGCTTGGCAGCTGTGGCAAATATCTTCAGCTTGATCTTTTCATGGACTATCTATTGGTGCAGGAAATGATAGGAAGTTAATAGAAGGAGAGAGATTGAGATTGAAACTACTTTATTTCATCGTTCATATAAGGTTAATTATAAAATAATGTGAGAAACGCATTGCCAGTAAATTTATTTGTGTAAATTTTTACGATAGATGGCAATTAAATTTAATTTAATGAAATAATGTATATATAATGATGAATATATGAATACATAATGCAAATATATAAAATATATATATAAGTCATCATTGGTGGCGCCCACCGCGAGAAAGACTCCGCCACCGATGGACTACAATAGTTCTTTCCCACAGAGTGGGCAGGTCGATGTGATGGCTGGTGTTGCCCAACTCAAGACCAAGATGGTACTTGTAGATGGTAGCCTTCGCCACACTTGTTATTGCCTCGGAGAGAAAGATTTTGAGATTTAAAAATATTTTATTGACATCATACACAAGTTAATGGTGGTAATATAAAATAATATATATAAAAAAAGAGGGATAAATAAAAAATATATATGTGAAAAATATAAACTAAAAGAGTAAACTATATACAGTTATGTAAAGTCCAGGAGACAATGACCAAGAGTCCTCCTCCAGACAGTAAGTCATGTTCTACCCTCATCTCAAGCCTCAGAAAGAACCTGTGTATAGAAAGAGAGAGAGAGCTATAGAGTATTTTAACATATATAAAAAGATTATATAATGAGATTCATAACTCCGCCTTTGCCGGTCCCAAGCCCGGATCAAAAAGGAGGAGGGGGAGCAGTAACAAGCTCACTAAAAAACCTGGGTTCAGCTGGCCCGGCTGATAGTACACTGTAAGGGCTCCTAATCCAGGGATACAGGATGAGCAGCGTTTATACTCCATGTTAGGAGCGGCTGCACATGGCTTCTGTTCCTCATGTCAGAGGCGGCCATTTATTTTGGAGCTAAGTCAGCCTGCCACTGAGTAGTGCTCCCAGTCTTAATGATAAAGACAGACGCATTCTACTTCACCCAGTCATGATGGTTGTCAACAGACACTATCAAAAGTCTCAAGCTTTACAAGCTTAATACCCTAATATGATTGAGTGGAGATAAGAAAGAAGAAGAAGAAATTTCCTGATCAAAGTTAAATATTAAAATACCATATATTGTAGCAGATTATTTTATGGATAGATCATAAAAACAAAAAAAGGCATATCCTGACCACGAGTATATGTGCTTTTTAGATAGCAGAACGCCATCTAGTGGAACAGAAATCAACTAAACGTTAATTTAGCCTGTTCCCTGATATTTAGTCAACTCATTTTCTTGATAAATCAATGTTGGACATCAGGACCCAACTTAAGCTCACCTACTTCAAGGAATTCAAGCTGCATGCAGAACTGGAGGAAAAAAATGGATGGCTGAACACTGACACAATAAATAGTGTGTGACGTTTTGTTAACAACACTGTTTTGTTTCCCACTTGGCAAATACGCAAGTAGGAAAATCAGAATGATTGTTTACAAAACAATTTGTTCTCGTTAGGCTTAATTGAATATAATGTTTATACTAGTTTAAAGAAATAAGTTTACTTATCTTGGTCAGGCAATCATCCCAAGCTTTACAAATGAATTTATTTTATTTCTCTTTACAATGAATCTTTTAAAGAATATGATTTAAAGCCGTAGCTATGAAAGGCATTGTCTTTAGTGGCGACGTGGCAAGAAGAATGTTCTAGAAGGTGGCCAGCTCCCTCTGGCAGTCCGCCAGCTGGCCCCCCATTGGTCAGCGATGACGTAGCTCAACCTTGACCGCCGCGAGCTGCCTTCTGCCACCTGTGTTAGAATAAAACGAAACATACTCCCCTCCTGTGGACGTAGTCCACACACAAGGCAAAAGAAAAGGATCACATAGTGTAGAAAGTGTTTTTTTTTTTTTTTTTTTTTTTTTTTTTTTTTTTTTTTAAGAAGAAGAAGAAAAAGAATTAGAATGGCAGAAGTGCAATCTTCGAGATGGGTCTTATTAGATGATGTTGTTTCTCTGTTTGAAGTTCCACAACTCGGACATTGCCATCCGCTCCAGGTGACACCTTGGTGATGCGGCCAAGGCTCCACTGCATTGAAGGCATAGGAAAGTCTTTTACCAAAACCAAATCTCCAACCTTCAGGTTGGAAGAGGGTTTTTTCCACTTGGACCGTTGTTGCAGATTGTTCAGATATTCCCTGGACCATCTTTGCCAGAAAACATCCCTGGCCTTTTGAATTAATTTCCATCTAGTTAAGTAGTTGTCATTAGGGTGATAACTGGGCTCTGGGAGTGCTGTTAATGGTCTTCCAATCAAAAAATGTCCTGGAGTAAGAGGGTTGAAATCATTTGGATCCGAACTCATCGGATACAACGGGCGAGAATTCAAGCACGCTTCAATTTGACTTGTCAGAGTATTGAGTTCTTCAAATTTAAAACTGCAGATTTTAAACACCTTAGGAGATGATACTTCAATGATTTAATTCCTGCTTCCCAAATGCCGCCGAAGTTTGGAGCAGATGGAGGTATAAAATGCCAAGTGATGTGTTCATTAGCGACATAACTTTGAATTGAAGAATCCTTTACAAGTTGATGTATATTATTCAAAATATTCTTAGCTCCTTTGAAGTTAGTAGCGTTGTCGGTGAAAATATCAGAGGGTTTTCCTCGACGAGAGATGAATCTTCTAAAAGCAGCGAGGAAGGCAGGGGTTGACAGATCTGAAACTATCTCAAGGTGAATAGCCTTCGTTGAGAAACAAATGAATAATGCTATATATGATTTTAATGTTACTTTTGTTCTTATGACATTAGGTTTAGTTATAAATGGTCCTGCGAAGTCTATTCCTGTTTTGCTAAAAGGGCTTGAGGGTATGATTCTATGGATAGGCAGATCTCCCATGATTTGTTTTGACACTTGGCGTTTCGTCTTGAAACATGTCATGCAACGATTAATGAGCTTTTTTACTAGAATTCTACCGGATGGAATCCAGTACTTTTGTCGGATGGCACACAGAGTTAATTGGAGACCAGAATGAAGATGCTCTACGTGGAATTGTTGAACAATCAATTCTGTAACAAAATGGTTATGAGGAAGAATTATTGGATGCTTCTCATTGAATTGCAGGTTGGATTTGCGCAGTCGACCTCCTACACGTAGAATTCCTGATGAATCAATAAATGGGTTTAAGGATAAAAGTTTTGAGTTTGATGGTAGTACTTTGCTTTGATTACAACATTGAATTTCAGTTTTAAATTCTGAACTTTGAATGATTTGAATAAGAGTTCGAATTGAATTATCGAGCTCATTAGAGGACAATTCTTTGTGTTTTATTTTGTCGCTGCTGTGTCTAGCATTGTGGATAAATCTTAGGAGCCATGCCGTAACTCTGCTCAGCTTCCTGAATGTTGAGAATTTAAAATTAAAGTCTAGAATAGGACAAGTAGTGAAATGAACAATCGGAACAGTCTTTCTTTTTTCATGACAAACTTCTTTTGGAAGTTCATATGTGATTGGTAGCGGATCTTGTAAACTTGAGTTTGATAGCCAATCAGGACCATTCCACCAAAGTGAATGGTTTACTAGTTCTGAAGAAGTTATACCTCTGGAGGCGCAATCTGCAGGATTATCCTTGGTAGACACATAGTACCAAGAAGATTGCAGAGTTAGTCGCTGAATTTCTGCAATCCGGTTACCAACAAAAGGTTTCCAATGTTTTGATTCAGATTTTATCCAGCATAAAACAATCTGGGAATCTGTCCACAACATTACTCGGTCAATCTGCAACAGCAATGAGCTGCAAATAGAATCATATAAATTTGAAAGGAGAAGAGCAGCACAAAGCTCCAGACGAGGTATTGACGTTGCCTTCAAGGGAGCGACTTTTGTCTTGGCAGCAATCAATGTGACTTGAACCTGACCAGATTTAAAACGAGATTTCATATAAACAACTGATGAATATGCAGATTCGGAAGCATCACAAAATCCATGGAGTTCTAAAGAGTGTATAAGTCCCTTGCAGGAAATATATCTAGGAATTTTAATATGATTTAGCATGGCCAAATCTATTTTCACTCTCCTCCAATGAGAACACAACGATTCAGACAAGGGATCATCCCAATCCAAATCCTGTTTCCACAAAGTTTGGAACAGAATCTTGAAGCTAATGATCACCGGTGATAACCATCCCAAAGGGTCATAAATTCGAGAAATGTCCGATAACAATTGTCTTTTAGAATATACGTCTTTTAGTGAATTGACTGTAATTGTGAAATTATCCGTGGATGGATTCCAATTTATCCCAAGAATCTTAACAGATGAATTATCTCCGATTTCATATGAATCATGTGCTTTCAGCGCTTCTGGTACCTCTGAAAGAACCTCAGGGACATTTGACATCCATTTTCTTATGCAAAAGCCACCAGATAAAAGGATTTTCCGGATATCATCAATGAGAACTTTTGCTTCTTCGATTGTTGTTGCGCCTGAAAGTAGGTCGTCTACATAAAAATCAGTTTTTAGGATTTTAGATGCCTCTGGGAACAGGAGTTCTTTGTCGGTGGCAAGTTGCATCAAGGTACGGATTGCAAGATATGGTGCACACGACATTCCATAAGTTACTGTGAGCAATCTATACTCCAATAAAGATTCCAATGGACTATTTCTCCAGAAGATTCTCTGAAAGTCGAGATCAGAAGAGTTCACTTTTATCTGTCTGTACATTTTCTCAATATCTCCCGTAAAAGCTATAGGATTAGTACGAAACTTCACAAGAATATTGAAAATATCATGCTGCAATTTTGGTCCAGTATGAAGAAAGTCATTTAAGGAGTAATTGTTGCTCGTTTTGCACGATGCATCAAACACTACTCTTAATTTAGTAGTGCTGCTCTGATCACGCAGAACGCAATGGTGAGGTATATAATAGCACTTGTCTGATGGTTTGTCACGTTCCTTTTTCGGAATGAGCTCCATGTGGTTGAGAGAAAGATATTCCATCATGAAATCCTTATATTGCTGAAGAAGATTCGAAGATTTGTGCAATTTTCTCTCAAGAGCAAGAAATCGTTTCATGGCATTCTGACGTGAGTCTCCGAGATTAGGCACAGATTTAAACGGTAGACCAACAGAATATCTTCCATCTGTTGATATGCAAAAGTTCTTGACATAAATGTCCCCGCAACTCTTCTCCTCTTTAGTCAATGGAAGAGCGGCAGGAACTGATTCCAATTCAAAAAACTTTCGCAGATTATCATCTCCTTGGGATGTTGCGCATAATGAGATATAGTTGTTTCCAGTCTCAGAACTGGAAACATTTCCTGAAAGTATCCATCCTAACTTGGAACTACAGGCAGTGGGTCCTGGATGATTTTGGAATCGTAGTTTTCCTGTATATAAAAATGGGGCTAGGTCTGCACCAATTACTAAATCAATGGGACTTGTTTTATCAAAATTGGGATCTGCTAATAAAGTATTCTTAAGATGAGGCCAATTATCTCTATTTATCAGAAAATTAGGTAAATCGACAGTGATTTGATCGAGTATTATGGATGAAATTTTGAATATTCTATCAGAAAAATGAGGCTTAAATTGAAGAAAAGTCTCACTAGCAGACTGCTGTATTGGTTGGTTACCAATTCCAAAAACTGTGAGTTGGCTCTTTTTAACAGGAAGATTCAACTTTTCACGACAATTTTCTGTTATTAGACTTCTTTGAGAACCAGTATCAATCAAAGCTCTGCATGGATGAAACGATCCATTTTCTGCTCTCACTCTCACGATAGCAGTAGATAATAAGATTGTCTCATTGGGCTTTGTTGTATCACTGAGAAAACATGAAACGCTAGATTGGGCAATTGGGGCTTCAATTGAGGTGGTATTCAAAGGTTCGGGTTGGAAGGAATGCAAAAGAGTGTGATGTTTTTTGTTGCATGATTTACAATGCATAGTGATTTTACATGATGTTACTCTGTGGTTGGATCGCAAACAATTGAAACAAAGGTTATTGGTTTTTACTATGTTCCATCTTTCAAGGAGAGAACTTTTATGGAACTTGTCACATTTGAATAAAGGATGTGAATTTGTGCATAATAGGCATTTATCATCACCTTTTGAAATAGAATTATATACATGTGTTTGTTTCACTACAGATTTATCCTCTTTAGCATAACCTTTTATCGATTGCAAACTTTTTGCTTGTTTTTCAAGAAACATAATAAAATTTTCGTATGATGGAAAGCCATCATCTATCAACGTCAATTCCCATTGCCTTTTCAAATCATCACCTATTTTTCTTTGTAGGAAATGTATTAGAAAGATATCAACAAGTGTATTTCTTTCCAAACCCAGTGATTTCAAATTTCTCATGGCTTCATTACATATATCTAGTAGTTCAAAAATGGCCTTGGAATTTATTAGTTTTAAAGGTTTTAAAGTGAATAATTTTGTACATTGTGAAAAGGCAAGTTCTTTTTTGTTATCATATCTGGAGACCAATGTGGCCCAAGCATGGGCATAGTTTTCATCAATAACAGGAAATCCCCTAATAAGTCGTTCAGCGTCTCCAGTAACAGCTGATTGTAAATATTGCAGCTTTTGTGAATCAGTTAGAGCGGTATTGGAATCAATAGACAGAGAAAACAATTGCTTGAAACTAAGCCATTCGTTAACATCACCAGAAAAGGAAGGTAAATTGAATTTAGGAAGTTCTATTTTACTTGTGGTTGGTTGATTTAGATCATCAATTTTGCTTGAACTGGCTGTACAAGATACTTTATTGATATTCGCCACTAAATTTCTAAGATTATCCTTGTATTGCATAACTCTAGAAAAGTAATCTTCATCATCAAATTCAGAAAATGTTAAAAGATTACAATAAGTTTTTTCAATGTTAGATTTTATATCTAAAATATCTTTTTTAAATGTCTGTAAATTTGCATCATCCTTCGATTCAATCATCTTGAGCGAAATTTGCTCAAAATAATCCACTTGTTTGAAATGAAATTCAAGAATATTTAAAGTAGCTTTAAATTTGGCAGCCATCTTTAATTTGTGCTATTATTAATTTTAATAATATATATTTCAAAAAATGAATTATAATTATTTATATTTAAATAATTATTTAATAGATTTATTCCCGGGTTTCGGCACCAATGTTTTGTTTCCCACTTGGCAAATACGCAAGTAGGAAAATCAGAATGATTGTTTACAAAACAATTTGTTCTCGTTAGGCTTAATTGAATATAATGTTTATACTAGTTTAAAGAAATAAGTTTACTTATCTTGGTCAGGCAATCATCCCAAGCTTTACAAATGAATTTATTTTATTTCTCTTTACAATGAATCTTTTAAAGAATATGATTTAAAGCCGTAGCTATGAAAGGCATTGTCTTTAGTGGCGACGTGGCAAGAAGAATGTTCTAGAAGGTGGCCAGCTCCCTCTGGCAGTCCGCCAGCTGGCCCCCCATTGGTCAGCGATGACGTAGCTCAACCTTGACCGCCGCGAGCTGCCTTCTGCCACCTGTGTTAGAATAAAACGAAACAAACACTGTTTAGAAGATAATGATAAGGCACCATTTGGATTATAAACACAAGAACGCGTTTCGGGCTGTTGGCCTTTGTCAGCATGGAGTAGTCTGTACCACTGCGACCAAAATTCTATTGGTCCCAGAAGCATCTCTTGAGAAACCAATAAATGGGTATTTAAGGCCAAACTTGCGTAAATACGCTTAACATGTGAAAACATAAAAAGAAATTTAAAAAATAAGGTCAGGTGAATAGATTATTAAGTTCGATATTTTTGTATTTTACTACACTATAAAATGCTCTCATTACCTCTGTGATATTTTATCAATTTTAATCTGTGCTTTAATAAATTGTTGTGTCATCCTGAAGTTTGTCTTGCCTAATTTTCTACGTTACAATATAATTTTCTATGAAAAATAGACACTTCAGCCAGTTAGAGTTTATTTTCTCAACGTTTCGACAAAAATCTTTTGTCTTCGTCAGGAGAAGTAAATAAAATCTATTGAATTGTATCAAATCCTTCAAAAAAGACCTCTCCCAAGACTATACTAGAAAATCTAAGACAATGGAACCTAATGGAGATCGTTTGAACGACTTGAGGAATACGCAACAACAGCATTCCTGTATATACCCTATTCTACTCGGAGAATCTGCATAAGACCAAATTTTTCTTAATAAAGCTTTTTGTTGTTGTTGTATTAAACCTTTTATTAACCTCAGCCTGTGCAAATAGAAAATTATTCTTAACAAAATAAGAGATACCATAATACGTCAAGATGACAGACGAAGCTAAGAGGAGAAATCAGTTGTCTGTCAGATTATTGCATCCAGAAGTTTATGATCAGAAGGACGTCTATTTAGTCACCTTAATACGTAACACAATTAATTTTTAATTAATAAGGCATATATTGGATCAAAATATCATTTATTTTACCAATATTTCAGTTGGCTGAACGCCAACCTTTATCAAGGTGTTATAACATATTAATGTGTGTCAACAACAAACTCAGCGCCACATAACGTCAACAGAATTAGGTGTTTAGTATATATTGGAAAATTAAATGATATTTTAATCCAATATATGCCTTTTTAATTAAAGATTTATTTATGAATTGCTCTATTTTCATACGTAACACAATGTAACATCCCATGGGAGGTCTGGCGAAGAGTACAATTACCTTACAAATATTTTATGTTTGAAAGAGATAGATGGGCGTGTGTTAACGGTGCCGTTCAACTAAACCCGTCTTTATTTTTAGACTCTTTAAGGAGGTCTTTCACAAACAAAGCTGAGACAAAGACTGCCTTGTGAACCCAGGGGCTCGAGGCCTCGCTACAGGCAATTAGTGTAGTTCCTCCCACACTTGGAAGGTGAAGTTTCAAAGTTTAGACCTGAGAGAGATTGTGTCTTGGTTTGTTGGCTGGACTGTAGTGTTGAGACCTGGGAGGGATTGTCTATTGGTTTGTTTAGTGGAATGTAGTATTGAGACCTGAGAGTGGACTGTTTCTTTGTACGCTTGATGGACTGTAGTGTTGAGACCTGGGAGGGATTGTCTATTGGTTTGTTTAGTGGAATGTAGTATTGAGACCTGAGAGTGGACTGTTTCTTTGTACGCTTGATGGACTGTAGTGTTGAGACCTGGGAGGGATTGTCTATTGGTTTGTTTAGTGGAATGTAGTATTGAGACCTGAGAGTGGACTGTTTCTTTGTACGCTTGATGGACTGTAGTGTTGAGACCTGGGAGGGATTGTCTATTGGTTTGTTTAGTGGAATGTAGTATTGAGACCTGAGAGTGGACTGTTTCTTTGTATGTTGTCTGAACTGTAGTATTGAGACCTGGGAGTGATTGTCTCTTGGTTTGTTTAGTGGAATAATTCTTTTTAAATTAAACAATTTTCTACCCCTTTTACCTACACCGGCGTACAGACTTCGGTAGTCCACTATCCATTGGTGTCCTTACTGCAATGATATGCAATGATACATTTGCAATACAAATATGCAATGATACATTTTTGGAAAGGTCTGGCTCATCAGTGATGAACCCTCCTATCGGTTTCGACAGTTTAATCTACCATTATATAGATTAAACTGAGGAAACTGCTGGGAAGGTTCACCAATGATGAACCAGCCCCCCCCCCCCCCAATAATATATCACTGCATTAAGAACAGTAGAAATTTTGAAATTTTGAAAACAGAGGTATGTAAATATTATATGTGTTTGCATATAACCAGTTGATCCATCTAGATTCATTCTTTGGTTTTTATTCATGTATAAAAAAACACGTTCTGATGTTTGAGGACAAAAACTTAATATGTACACTGTGTGACAAAGAAATTACTGAAGAACTCCCCCCATTACCTGCTTAATTGTACAGCCCTTGATGCAGAGAGGAAGGCCCTATATCAACAAATTAAATGTACCAACATTTCACCCTACGTATTGCTTTCAAAAATATCAGCAAACAAATCTAATGCAATAGCTTACTATAATTTTTTTTAGATCATCATTATGTAAGGACCAGTCAACAAGTGAATGACTCTGAGACGAAGAGTAAAGCCAGTTCAATTTCTATTTCACTACCTATGTAAATAACACAAGATGATTATTACCTTACCCAATTGGAAGAATCTGTATGGGGCAAGTCCCTAATAAAGGCTTTTGTGTGTGTGTTTATTCCTGTAGATGGTCGTTAATACCCGGAAGCTTGAAACGTAAATATTAAATATATGATACTCATCCTTGGTGATTTTCTTTTTCTTTTCTAAGAGTAGATATTTGTTTTTATTCAAAAAGAATCTTACACGTCAAAAGAGTTCATATTTCTTATAACATATGTCGAGTTAATGCATTATGTTAACACTTATTATTGTAAAGAAGGTTTGCATCAAGCACACGCGCACAATTTCCTTTTTTGGAGCTAATGTTAATACTGAATTGTATATAGTACTTGATTTATGTTCAATTAGAACCATTGCTATACTGGGAGAATCCTGTATGGGGCTTGATCCTTAATAAAGTTTTTTTTTGTGTGTATATATGGATGTTTATATAATATAATTTTTTCTAAGTCTTATTGTTTCCAAAAAAGGTACCGGTGGAATTATCACAAACACACACACAAAAGCCTTTATTAGGGACTTGCCTCATACAGATTCTCCCAATTGGGTAAATTAATAATTGTGTTATTTACATAGAAATTGAACTGGCTTTACTCTTCATCTCAAAGTCATTCACTTGTTGACTGGTCCTTACATATAATGATGATCTAAAAAATTTAAAATAAGCTATTACATTATATTTGTTTGCTGAGATATTTGAAAGCAATACGTAGGGTGAAATGTTGGTACATTTAATTTGTTGATATAGGGCCTTTCTCTCTGCGTCAAGGGCTGTACAATTAAGCAGGTAATGGGGGAGTTCTTCAGTAATTTCCTTATCACACAGTGTACATATTAAATTTTGGTTTGCTTCAAGATAAATAGGTAGTAGTTCTCATGTGAGTGGGTATAGTAGAACGTTCATTTGTCCGCTGGCGTACAAGTTATGACCCGGTGTTACCTCACCTGTCTTTTGTTCACGTACCATTATTTTCCACCGTGTATAAAGGTGACATTGAGAATTTACCAAATTTGGACACAATTGTCAACTTCAGGATGGAAGGAAAACTGTCTTATTCAGTTATTTTAAAATCTGTTTTACATAGAACTGGTTAAATAAAGAAATAACGTACCATCTATAAGGTTCTCCCAAAAGTTTGTGTTTTCTTAAAACGATATTTTTTTAATTATTACTTGGCGAATAATATTATTACGGCGAATATATAATAATAATACATAATACAATCACTTTATACATAATACAAAGACATTATAGAACGACGTTTAACAAGTTTTTCTGCAAATGTTTATTTTTACAGAACGAAAAATAGTAATTTTAATTATCTTTTAAGGAGAAATAACGAATATCCCTATCTTTAGGGATGAAGTATGATAGGATGAATTGTGAAGAGTAATGATGAACGGAAAAAGACAACCATGGGACAACTTTTTATAGGGAAATAAAAAAAAAATAAGAACGAATGTTTCTTTTACACATAAAAAAAAACTTCTACTATCCTTTCTGCCCTTCCAATATTTTTTCATCGCAGTAAGGATAGTAGAAGTTTATTTTTATGTGTAAAATAAACATTCGTGCTTAAATGTCTTTATTTCCTATAGAACTGGTAGTAAATTACATGAGTCGATTTGAGAGAGGGGGTATACATATGACTGTCCAATTCACAAATAGAGATCAGGTAAAAAAAGGCATATATTAGATTGAATAAAAAATATTTGACAATATTCCAGTTAGCTGAACACGCCAACCTTTTTCAAGGCATAACAACGTATTATTTTATGAAAAAGAAAAAAAAGGCATCTCCTTATTTTGCAACTGAAAGTTGCTGATGGCTTGCGCCATTTATCGGAATAGTTTATATTTATTTCGATAGATGAGGCAAGCCATCAGTAACTTTCACTTGCATGATAAGAAGATGCATTTTCTTTATTCATGCAGCTTATTCCAGTACAATATCACATTTGTACTACTATATTTTTTTACAACGTATTATTTATATCTTTTTTATTTAATCTAATATATGCCTTTTTATTATCTAATCATTTGAATATGGATGGCTCCATTTTCAAAACAAGAAGTATAGTGGGGTTCCGCTGATACTGCAGACTGGTTTCAGGAGAATCACCACATTTTTACTAGTTATAAATCTTGTCCAACTCTCTTTGTATGTATCTCGTCATTTTGTGAAAATAAAATAGAACGTACACTCATGGACAAAACTTAAGGAAGTTGTACCTATTAGCATGTATATAGGGATTCAGACAATAACTCTGAAAGATACACTCATGGACAAAACTTAAGGAAATTGTACCTTTCAGCATGTATATCGGGACAATAACTCTGAAAGATATTACAGTGACCTTTATTGAAGATACACGAGATAACCAAGTGTGAACAACCTCTGTCTCCTTCAACAAACAGATGATTGGCGACTTTTGTCCATGAGTGTCTATAAGCACACCAATATTATCTAACAAGGCAACATCCTTTGAAACCGATTACCACGAAGATCAATTGCGTTTTTCGTATGTCAACATATTGCATAACGAACAACAATAAAAACACTTCGATAACTCGGACGTAACTATCTTGAGAGCGATGTGGATAAGAAATTAAAGAAAATAGTAAGGAAACGCCAATTACTACCACTCAAGGTAACGGAAGGATAGCTTACCTTGATCAAACGAGATTGGTAAATCGCTTTCAGCCCATTCTTCAAACTTAAATTAACCAAAATATTCCAAATTATAAAATCTTCTCCATTCTTCATTAATATTCCATACATAGTATTGGTTTATAGAAATTATAAAAAGATACATTATCCTTGTCTCAATCCGATAGTCAACAAATATATAACAGGATGAATACAATGACGTTTGATCAAGGTCTTTGGTTTATATAAATTCTACAAGACCACAGTCACCGTTCGGAGGAGATTAATAGAATCGCCGAATGTCGTGGTACATTTGGATGAGGAAAGTGAAGACTAAAACGTGGCTGATTCCATACTCGCCTTTTCAGTGATACGCTAACCTATGTACGGTGGATTTTGTGGCCACTGGACAAACGTAGGACCTGGATGTTGTTGGGTTCTACGCTGCCTGGAGTATAGGAGTTTATCTATGCTTTCTATCTTGGTGATTCTGTATAAGACCGGTGGTCTTAATAAAGCTGTATGTGTGTATATAGTATTGTTTCTATGTAATTTTAAGAGAGAGGTACCAGTAATTTGTCTATTATATTTTTAAAAATAATGCTTTTCGAAACTTTTCATTAAAAAATACAGAAGATAGCCAGCTAATGAATAAAAAATATGATAAAAATCAAACTCTATTGTGTTTTCGGAATTCGGTGATGCGTTACTTTATTCCAGACATGTAATTATTGTCGGGGAATTTTTTTCTAAATAGGTTAGATACACTCATTGACAAAACTTAAGGAAGTTGTACCTTTTAGCACGTATATGGGATTCAGACAATAACTCTGAAAGATATTACAGTGACCTTTATTGAAGACACAAGAGATAACCAAATGTGAACAAAATTGCCTCTGTCTCTTTCAAAAGACTTTCCTTTTCCTTAAGTTTTGTCTATGAGTGTATTTAACGATATTTTCTTTTTTTTTTCAATGGGAAAAAATGATGTTTTTGTAACTTAATTGGTCAAAAGAAAACAAAAAAAATATTCAATTATATAAAACATGTTAGCCATAATTAATGACAAAAATATTCAAAAATAATAATAAATATATAGAATATCGAATTGTATTAAGTAGAGAAAGAGTAAAAATCTATAGTTATTGTGTAAATAGATTAATAAAGAGAAAAGTTTAACAAATGCTGCAAATTGGTAATGAGTTTCTTTCAATAGATTTATAACTCCTGGACAACCAATCAAACATCTAAAAAGGTTTCCAGAGATAGAGTTTTTTTTATTTAAACCGTCTCAAGCTTTCGTGTATCTTTGCCCTTCTACAAGAGAACATATGCATTAACGCGCCATCTATTATCAAAATTGGAAACTATTATAGACGTGTATGATTCTTTTTAAAAATAAAACAATTTCTACTGCCCTTACTGCAATGTAAAAATTAATGGGAAGACCTGGCTTATCAGTGGTGTTTGACGACTTGAGACGGTTTAAATGAAAATAAACTCATCACCGGAAACCTTTTTAGTTGTTGAGTTCAGTTTCTATATGGCAAACAGGCCATGCTATATCGGGGTGTTAATTCTCTTCTATTTCTTGAAAAAAGATGCTTCGACCAGTATAAATCTTTTTATTACCTCGACATTTCGACAAAAAGCTTTTGTCCTCGTCAGGAGCAAACAAAAATTAAAACATTTAGCAAGGCGTTAAAAATTATTCTAAGGCTCTAAGGGCGTTCTCACGCGAATTCTATCTTCATAAGAATTCTCTTCTAATTAATATAGTAATTTCAATAACTTAATACAAGGTTGTTCCAAATTACATTAATTTTCCATTGCAGTAAGAGCAGTAGAAATTGTTTTTTTTTTTTTTAAAGAATCATACGCGTCTATAATAGTTTCCAATTTTGAGAACATATATAATGAATATAACACAAAACAATAACGCGCCATCTATACATATTTGAATGTAATTCTTCTGTCCTATAAGCTTATGTCCATAGTTTTCTTGAAAACCATTTCTGAGATTCCGCCCTTCAGTGCTGCGTATATAAGCAGAATCGTCCAAAACAGTATTAGAGCTCTGAGAAGCGGTCTGGTGGATTAAATTGGCGCAACCGCTGGGAGGGTTCACCGCTGATGAGCCAAGCCCTCCCAATATATTTTTTTCATCGCAGTAAGGACAGTAGAAGTTTGTATTATGTATAAAAGAAACATTCGTGCTTTTGAATCCTTTCATTTTATATTTATAATGAATATCTTGTAGAAGGACAGATATACCCGAAATCTTGAGATGGTGTAAATAAAAAGAAACCCATCTCTGGAAACATTTTTAGTTTTTGGATTGAGTTTCTATATTGTAAACAGGCCATGCTAATATCGGGATGATAATTCTCTTCAAAGGCAATTTTCCAATAAAGAGATAAAAATGTTTTTTTTACATTGTAGATAAGATGGAAGTAATATTTAAACCGGATTTTTCTTTTCACTTACTATTTGACATACATATAGGAAATTCCATCGATTTAAATATCCTGGGTATAAATTAAATGATGAAACAGGTTTCTGGAGATGTGTTTCTTTTCATTTTTATTAACGTAATCTCAAGCTTTCAGGCATCTTTGCCCTACTACAGGAGTACATATATATGAATAAACATGTTTATGTACTCCAGTAGAAAGGTAGAAATTCCCGAAAACTCGAGATTGCGTTAATAAATTGAAAAAAGAAACTCATTTCGATAAACCTGTTGCATTATTTAACTAACATAGGGAATTCAATAACTTAATATAAGAGTTTTCCAGGAAAAACCTCTTTGGTAGATTGGGAGGATTCCATTAGATCCCGTGTGGATCTCATGGAATAAAGTCCGCCCCTAGACTGACGAGGGCCATTAGCCCGAAACCATGGTCTCTAGGTGGACGCTTATCAGTTTGCCAAAGTTGGTGTTTGTGGCTTTGTCACCGACTCGATGCCGCTAGTTGCGGCGACAATCAATAGATGGCTTCAGATTCTGACGTTTATTTTGACGGGAGAAGCGCCCATTGCTTCTATGGGGTATTATAAGAGTGTTCCAAAAGTTTGTAAACATATTATCATCTGAAAAAAAAACAATAGAAAAAATAAAAGGTCAGGTGTTGATATTAAAATAAAAAAGGCATATCCTGACCAGGAGTTCCTCAGGATATGCCTTTTTTTATTTTTAATAATATTATCTATATTTTGTAAGTGTTTATGAACTTTTGGGGCAACCTTGTAATTATTGGTAACCTTGGTAAATTTATAACAGAATTCTTATAGAAGAATGATTTAATCTCTGATGTTCTATATCAAGGGTGGCCAATCAGCAGATGGGCCAAGTTTCAGAATTACTAGGTTGTCTCTCTCAAAAGTTCGTAAACACTTGCAAAATAAATCATAATATGTTTGGGAACTTTTGGGACAACCTTAGTAATATTGGTATCCTTGGTAAAATTATAACAGAATTCTTATAGAAGAATGATTTAATATCTGATGTTCTATATTAGGGATGGTCAATCAGCAGGTGAGCCAAGTTTCAGAATTACAAGGTTGTCCCAAAAGTTAATAAACAATTGTAAAATAAATCATAATATGTTTATGAACTTTTGGGACAACCTTGTAAAAAAGAAAAGCAAACTAACTTTAGATGATAATGATAAATCATTAATTTAGAATATTATTAATTTATATATACAATATGGAAATCCAAATTGGGTTCCAAATCCAAATTAAGAATCTAGTACGGGGTATTTAGATTGATTTATTTCAACACATAAAACACGATATCCCAGCTAGGGATAATTGCGTCGATTTACATTTTTTAAAAAACAGAAACAGATATAAACATATTATACAAGAAAGTAATCAAAAATAAAAAGAGAAACAATAATATATATTAGGAACCTGAACCTTTCAGGTTTGAAAGATAATCACGAATATATTTACAAAAATAGTTAAACTTATGATAATTCTCTCTGCTATTTACAAATTGATATAGATCTACAACATTATTTATTGTCTGTTGTCTAGCGGTGAAGAAGAGTGGGCATTCCAGCAGTAGGTGTCTCGAGTCCTGGAATTCGTTGCCACAATGACAGTTAGAGTCTTCAACCGCTCCAATTTTTGATAAAAATCCCTTAAAATTTTCATGGTTCGTTATAAACTGGGTATTATAAAAATTGGAGCAGAAAAATGTTGGAATTCCAAAACTGGTATTTAGATGGATTTACTGAAACAGATTACTTAGAATCCATTCTTCTGTTGATACTATTAAGGTATTGAGATTTGAGGGTATCTCCATAGACTGTGATATTATAAAGAAACGTTTCTTTAAATGGTCTAATTCAGAGGTCAGCAAAATGCGGCTCGTGAGCCACATGCGGCTCTTTGGATATGAAACTGCGGCTCTTTATATAGTTCCATGGGTAAATATTATGTATGCGAGTACTATTTATTGTTGGCAAGAAAACAATTTCATGGTTCTTTTAAAAACTTTGAAATTTTTGTAAATTGTAATTTTTGACTCTTCCGATTCAAAATTTTGCCGATCCCTGGTCCAGTTGGTTTTAAGATCAAAATTACTGTTTCATATATCTTTTGATAAATTATTTAATCATTTATTTATTATTTATTTCCTGTTGCAAATAAGACACGCTATATCCGATCTGGATAATTGCGCTTGAAACTATTTAAAATAATTCATATTGTACTAGAGTTGGTAGCAGAATTTTCAAAAAGAAAATAAACAACTAAGAAAAAGAGCATTGAACAAACATATACATTAAAAAAATAAGCAACAACATAAGAAGATAGAATAAATCGCAAGGTAGTTATTTACAATATTGCTGCACCAAGTTGCAACTTTGCTGGATCGTCGACCTTGGTTTCTTCCTTCTTGGTGTTATACACGTTTCCTGAGCGGGTTTCCATACTCAAAGCAAATAAATAAAATTAAAAGTAAATAAATTACCTTTTAAAGATATTGCGGTTATTTTTTCGTTGTTTCCCTCGTAGGTCGTGATCCGCAGTCTTCGTCTAGGTCCTCTCTCGCTCCAATAACCAATTAAGATATATGTACAATAAAATATTACAAAAGGAATGAAACTATAAAAAGGAATGATGATAATCTAAATAATCTGTTTTAAATAAATATTAAATATCATAGAATATTCTGAATAAATGTAGGCCGCATTAAAATTGATGTAACAATATGTTGAGCAATGATGGAAGTTGATTTAATGAAGTTATGAAGTTTAATTGTTTACTTTGGTAGTATGTTCCTGATTGTCTTCCCATGGTGAAATATATTTCTGGGTTTCTATAAACGACCTGCCTTGCAAGGCATACAAGGCATTCGAAGAATTCGTCGATTCTGGAGTGCGTGTATGAAGTGTCCCAAATCTAAAAAAACGTTGTAAATCTGAGTTCTCGTGTAAGAAATGTCAACAGATGATTCCACAAAGATTGTCTATTAGCAACAACACGCCAACAAGGAGTCTAGGAATAGAAGGGTTCCCACCGCTAATCCCTAGAGGAACGGGCTCTAAGTGTCCTAAAAATAAATCTGGGCAAGGAGGGGAAGGGGCTGAAACTCTTCTTTTTTTCTCTCCCTCTCTCACCGGTGGCGGAGTCTTTCCCGCGGTGGGCGCCACCAATGACGACATTGTATATATTTTTATATATATTTATTTTTATAAATTATTTTTATCTATTTATTTCTATATTTATCATTATATAATCTTATTTATATTCGTATTTATTCAATTTTGTAATTAACCATATATAATCTTATATGAACATTGTAATAAATCAGTTTCAATCTCAATCTCTCTCTCTCTCTCTTAACAATCGTTTATGCCTCTCTAAAGCTGGAGCTAGCAGCGCGACCCTCGCTAAAGAATGGCGCCGTTCTTCCAATATGAAATGAAAGGAATGTATGGCATTGCGGAACTGCATTCTCAGTAACCTACTATATGACAGAATTTTCATGATTCCAGATGAGTTTGTTATCGCACATTGGGATTTAATCTTAAGGAACCTCAGCCTCTGCCAATCATTATAATCATTGAACCAATAATGAAAAGAAAAGTCGCTGCTGGCTTGCGTTATATGTCAGAAAATCGATTAATAATTGATTTTAAGCTTAAAGATATCGTCATGTATATTCAAACATGTTCTGTATTTTGAATATGCTGCATCAAGATGGTTGTTCAATGGTATGCGTAGAACTCTACTGAAATTCTATACGAATGAGCATTTAATCTTCACTTGAATTGTTTCTTTTGGAATTATCAAAAGGCCCAACACAAACACAGTCATATGGAAAATGTAGATTCGGTGGTACTTCAATTTGATGGAAAATGTTTGTAACTCTATTTCGTGTTTATAACTATATATTACCTACCAATTGTAGAATTTCGACAAAATCTATTCTTGTTTTTCAAGCAAACAAGCAAATTTGCAACAAGCAAATTTGTTTACTGCAAATTACACATTACGAACTGAACAAAGTTAAGTCAAAGGATGTCCAGACCATTCAATGCTATATGTTTTTCTAAGAATGGGTATTTTTTAATCTTCATTATGAAAAATGCTTGTAACTCTATTTCATGTCTATAACTATGCTTACCTTAAAAATGTAGAATTTCGACAAAATATATTATTGTTTGTCAAGCAAGTTTGTTTACTGCAAGTTAGACGTTACGAAGTAAACAAAGAATGTCCAGACAAGAAGCGATGCCATCCCACAGTACCTACCTCGGGCTAGGCAGGCGTCCTCGGCGGTGGTAGCACAACACGTGACTACTGCCGGGACCGGATTGGTGGCGCCCCCCTGACGAGACGTTCCTCAGGGTCCGTGACGTTTTATCGAATGCCCTGGGTGGTTGTATCCTGAACCGTGTCTTGGGCTCCCACGACGATACCTCCAGGATGTACATGTGGTCCTGAGAATTCCTGTTACATTATAACCCTTATTAGAGGACACTTCCTGCTAGTGGACACCTCTCTAAAAAGAACAGTTTTCATTTACAAAATTACCATTTTTACTATTTTGACACTCTCCGGTAAGAAGACACCTCTCCCTAAAGGACACTTTGGTTCTGTTAGAGTAGAACCTCCAAGAGAGGACACCTCTCTACAAAGGACAGTTTTCATTTACAAAATTACCATTTTGACACTCTCCGGTAAGAAGACACCTCTCCCTAAAGGACACTTTGGTTCTGTTACAGTAGAACCTCCATGAGAGGACACTCCTGCTAGAGGACACCTCTCTACAAAGGACAGTTTTCATTTACAAAATTACCATTTTTACTATTTATTAACTCTCCAGTAAGAGGACACCTCTCCCTAAAGGACACTTTGGCTCTGTAATTAGGTGTTGTCCTTTACAGGGAGGTTCTACTGTACTATCTTGATACTATCCTTAGAACTCTCCAGAGTTGTACCTAAAGTTTGGTTTTATCTGTGGCTCGAAGTGTTTATCAGGATCCTGGAAACAACTCTTTCCTTTTTAGTAACATCAACAAGAAATCCAGGATTTTTTCTTCTTTGTTATCTCTGTAGTTCTCGGGCTAACATTGCCTTCAACAAGGGGAATAGAAGTATAACTATACACTGTATACAATATAATACACTGCGGTCTGTGATTGTAAAACGACACTTGAAGTTACACCGCATGAGTTTCTTTTCAACGAAAATTAAATATTTTATTCCAAGGTGAAATATCGACTATTTCTATCCTTTTTGGATGAGGTATGAAAGGGTGAATTATGAAGAGTAATGACGAATGGAAAAATCATCCTTTCATACCTCATTCAAAAAAAGGATAGAAATAGTCGATATTTCACCTTGAAATAAAATATTAATTTTTCGTTAAAAAGAAACTCATGCGGTGTAACTTCAAGTGTCGTTTTACACGGTAATAGTTAGCTGGAAGTTATATTACTAGTTACTCTTGTTAAAAGGTATGTTGGCCTGAAATCTAGAGAGATAAAATGGTACAAGAAACTTAACTTGGATTGCCTGTTGATTTTATTAAATTACTAGCCGAATGACCCGGGCAACGCCCGTGTTTTACCCGATTGAATGTTTTGATTCAAATACTATTTGTTACAATTATAAATTGGCGCCTTAAATAAATGCATATGTTAGTTAATAACTATAGCCTATGTGCTTTATCTGTCTATGTACTGTTGGCTTCCGTAGGCGTCTCTTACTGGGAAAAAGAAAGAGAGGATTCCATTTAGTTATTAACTAATATATGCATTTATTTAAGGAGCGACCCGCTCCAACACAATAGTTACAAAAACGAAGAAGCGAGTGGGGGGGGGGGGGGGGGGGGGGGGGGGGCAAAAGTGGCGTGATCGTAGCCAGCCAATAGGAGAGCGCCATTCCAAAAAAAAAAGCAAACGGTGACAGAGATGAAAAATTATTAAGAACGCATGACGCTCGTAACTGTATATAGAATAAGTCGGTAATGAACTTTTATTGTGACTCTTTCTTTGTTTCATATTTATTAAACCCTCTGGGAGTTCTTTGACGTTTTATCGAACATTCCTGAAATGGTCAACAGTGTCCTCAAGATGGAATTTGAAATTTCGTATATTTTAAAGTTTTTAATAATGCCATAGAGTTCCAGTGTGGATTGTTCCGAGTTTTAAACTATTTTTATGCAATTTAAAATATCTTTATTGACTTCCAGTCTATAGTTAAAACACAGAAATATTTACATTTTTGTGAAAGATGCCTGAATGACTAGTTTTTTGGTCATTAAGGTACAGCTTGCACCACGCTGACGAGGGTCAACAGCCCCAAATACGTATGTAGTCACCTTTTCTTGATTAATCAAGAATGGGAATGTTTTTGAACTGTTTTTCGTATAAATTCACGCTTTAAAAACTACTCTACCAGTTCTCACAAACACCACTTAATGAAGATTTAAAGAGATAAAACCTAATAAATCCCTAAGGTTAGGATACATAGGGGAGATATAATAAACCCTTCAAGATAGCAAGATATTTATTGCTTTCCTGAGTACAGACGAGAATACATTGTTTGTTACGCTATTCCTCTTATTTTTGTTGGTTAAAACTTGATATTTATTCTTTGAAAAAGAAGCATGCATGCATGCACTCATGGACAAAATTTGAAGTTATACCTTTTAGCATGTATATCGGGATTCAGACAATAACTATAAAAGATATTTGATACACAGTGACCTTTGTTGAAGACACACGAGATAACCAAGTGTGAACAAAATTGACTCTGTCTCTTAAAAAAAAAAAGACGACGCGATATCAAATATTTTCCACTTCCTTAAGTTTTGTTCATGAGTGTAGTCTGAATTCCAGGCTGCTGTGTTTAACAGACATTCCAGATGTGGAGTCGCGCGGTGTGACCTCCTATCATGATAACTCTACTACTGAAGTGTCATGCAGAACTCTAATTAGTGCCTAGATGATCAGAACTGACGGCATGTAAGAACAGTGCTATGTCCACTAAGGTAACTGCAGCACCACGTGTCTCTCGATTTGAGCAAGAAAGTCTGCAATTTTAAATTTCATCTTACATTCCACAACAATATGTCAATCTGAACTACACATAAATCCTATCATACACTCATGGACAAAACTTGAAGAAGTGAAAAATTTCAATGTCGTTCTTCATCTATTTTTTAAAGATATAGAAGCAATTTTGTTCTCACTTGGTTATCTCGTGTGTCTTCAATAAAGATCATTGTAATATCTTTCATAGTTAATGTCTAAATCCCGATATACATGCTAAAAGGTACAACGTCCTTAAGTTTTATCCATGAGTGTATCTTTCATAGTTATTGCCTGAATTCCCGATATAACATGCTAAAAGGTACAACTTCCTTAAGTTTTGTCCATGAGTGTATATTTCATAGTTATTATCTGAATTCCGATATACGTGCCAAAAGGTACAACTTCTTAAAGTTTTATCCATGAGTGTATCTTTCATAGTTATTATCTGAATCCCGATATACATGATAAAAGGTACAACTTCCTTTAGAAGTGTTCAACCCAGTTTAAGATAGATTTTACTCAAATTTATACAAATCATGCGTGACAGGCTGAATACCATTTAATGATAAACAAGGAGCATCAAAAATATTTTTAAAAGTTGTTGGAATATTTGAAAGTTCATTTTAAATAATAAAAAAAATAGCAGAAATAGAAGTGGAAATTTTTAATTTTGATTAAATGGTATGATAAAATTGAAAAAAAAAATGCATCGGCCGGGAATCGAACCCGGGCCGCCCGCGTGGCAGGCGAGCATTCTACCACTGAACCACCGATGCTCGAAGACATAGTTCTAAGTGGCTTATTAAAGGAAGACACCGACGGACAGTATGTTCCTAGAAACAGTAAGGGGTCGCCATGTTGACCCTGGTTAGCTGAGAGATAAGGCATCATTCTCTCGCTATCTTAATATGGGACATCGTATATCAATATGATATCAATATTTCTTTCAACAAAGTCTGGAATGTCTTCTTCTTCTTTCTTATCTCCACTTAATCATATGTTGTTGGTATTAAAAACAAAAAGTGAGAGGACACTCCCGCTAGAGGACAAATCTCTACAAAGGACAGTTTTCATTTACAAAATTACCGTTTTTACAATTTAGCAGTAAGTGGACATCTCTCCCTAAAGGACATTTGGCTCTGTAATTAGGTGTTGTCCTTTACAGAGAGGTTCTACTGTACTATCTTGATCCTATCCTCAGAATCCTCCAGAGTTGTACCTAAAGTTTGGTCGTATCTGTGGCTCGAAGTGTTTATCAGGATCCTAGAAACAACTCTTTCCTTTTTAGTAACATCAACAAGAAATCCAGGATTTTTCTTCTTTGTTATCTCTCTGTAGTTCTCGGGCTAACATTGCCTTCAACAAGGGGAATAGAAGTATAACTATACACTGTAATAGTTAACTGGAAGTTATACTACTAGTTACTACTTTTGAAAGATATGTTGGTCCGAAATCTAGAAAAATAAAATGGTACAAGAAACTTAACTTAGATTGCCTGTTGATTTTATTAAATTACTAGCCGAATGACCCGGGCAACTCCTGTGTTTTACCTGATTAAATGTTTTGATTCAAATACTATTGGTTACAATTATAAATTGGCGCCTTAAATAAATGCATATGTTAGTTAATAACTAATATATGCATTTATTTAAGGAGCGACCCGCTCCAACACAATAGTTACAAAAACGAAGAAGCGAGTGGGGGGGGCAAAGGTGGCGTGATCGTAGCCAACCAATAGGAGAGCGCCATTCCAAAAAAAAAAGCAAACGGTGACAGAGATGAAAAATTATTAAGAACGCATGACGCTCGTAACTGTATATAGAATTAGTCGGGGATGAACTTTTATTGTGACTCTTTCCTTGTTTTTATTAAAACTTCTGGAAGTTCTTTGATGTTTTTATCGAACATTTCTGGAATGGTAAACAGTGTCCTCAAAATGGAATTAGAAATTTCGTATATTTTAAAGTTTTTAAGAATGCCATAGACTCTGGAGCGTTCTAGTGTGATTGTTCCGAGGTTTAGACTATTTTCATACAATTTAAAACATCTTTATTGACTTCTAGTCTATAGTTAAAACACAGAAATATTTACATTTTTGTGAAAGATGCCTGAATGACTAGTTTTTTGGTCATTAAGGTACAGCTTGCACCACGCTGACGAGGGTCAACAGCCCCAAATACGTATGTAGTCACCTTTTCTTGATTAATCAAGAATGGGAATGTTTTTGAACTGTTTTCGTATAAATTCACGCTTTAAAAACTACTCTACCAGTTCTCACAAACACCACTTAATGAAGATTTAAAGAGATAAAACCTAATAAATCCCTAAGGTTAGGATACATAGGGGAGATATAATAAACCCTTCAAGATAGCAAGATATTTATTGCTTTCCTGAGAACAGACGAGAATACTTTGTTTGTTACGCTATTCCTCTTTTTTTTTTTGGCTAAAACTTGATATTTATTCTTTGAAAAAGAAGCTATGCATGCACTCATGGACAAAATTTGAAGTTATACCTTTTAGCATGTATATCGGGATTCAGACAATAACTATAAAATATATTTGATACACACAGTGACCTTTGTTGAAGACACACGAGATAACCAAGTGTGAACAAAATTGACTCTGTCTCTTTAAAAAAAAAAAAAAGACCACGCGATATCAAATATTTTTCACTTCCTTAAGTTTTGTTCATGAGTGTAGTCTGAATTCCAGGCTGCTGTGTTTAACAGACATTCCAGATGTAGAGTCGCGCGTGTGACCTCCTATCATGATAACTCTACTACTGAAGTGTCATGCAGAACTCTAATTAGATTATCAGAACTGACGGCATGTAAGAACAGTGTGATGTCCACTAAGGTAACTACAGCGCCACGTGTCTCTCGATTTGAGCAAGAAAGTCTACAATTTTACATTTCAACCTACATTCCACAAGAATATGTCAATCTGAACTACACAATAATCCTATCATACACTCATGGACAAAACTTGAAGAAGTGGAAAATTATTAATGTCGTTCTTCATCTATTTTTTTGAAAGATATAGAAGCAATTTTGTTCTCACTTGGTTATCTCGTGTGTCTTCAATAAAGATCATTGTAATATCTTTCATAGTTAATGTCTAAATCCCGATATACATGCTAAAAGGTACAACGTCCTTAAGTTTTATCCATGAGTGTATCTTTCATAGTTATTGCCTGAATTCCCGATATACATGCTAAAAGGTACAACTTCCTAAAGTTTTATCCATGCGTGTATCTTTCATAGTTAGTATCTGAATCCCGATATACATGCTAAAAAGTACAACTTCCTTTAGAAGTGTTCAACCCAGTTTAAGATAGATTTTACTCAAATTTATACAATTCATGCGTGACAGGCTGAATACCAATTATGATAAACGAGGAGCATTAAAATTATTTTAAAAAGTTGTTGTAATATTTGAAAGGTCATTTTAAATAATAAAAAATGGCAGAAATAGAAGTGGAAATTTTAAATTTTGATTAAATGGTAATGATAAAATTGAAAAAAAAAAATGCATCGGCCGGGAATCGAACCCGGGCCGCCCGCGTGGCAGGCGAGCATTCTACCACTGAACCACCGATGCTTGAAGATAGAATTCTAAGTGGGGTATTAAAGGAAGACCGCGGCGGACAATATGTTCTAGAAACGGTAAGGGGTCGCCATGTTGACCCCTGGTTAGCTGAGACTAGATACAAGACATCTTTCTCTCGCTATCTTGATATGGGACATCGTATAAGAAATACCTTTAGAATTTATTTATTTATTTCAATACAAAACGCTATGTCCCCCTAGGGACACTTGCGCTAAATGTACATACAAATATAAAAAAGAAAATATTCAACATGGAAAGATACACAGAAAGTAACTTAGAAAGATTCATAAATATTATTTACATATATAGAGATATTCTTTGAATTTTATTTACAGTTGCATCATTAAATTTAAAATATATATACATATATACACACATATACACGCATACACATATATATTGTTTACAACCACAAGATATGTCCAATATTTCCTTGAGATCGTTACATCAAAGACCATTTTTCTTAATGAAATCCAAAATATATTTACAAAGGAAATTAAATTTTATATATGTGTCCTTACTTGAAATTAAATCACTAGGGCCTAAAGCTATTAAATCGTTTATGACTCTGTAATCTTGAAAGACAGGGCACTCTAGCAAGAGATGTATTGAAGTTTGTTCCCCCAATCCACAGAAACATGTCGAATCTTGCACAGCCTGAATTTTCTTAAGAAAAAACCTGAAATTTCCATGATCTGTGATAAATTGTGAATTATAATAGTTTGGTCGAAAATATTTCGGAATATCATAAGTAAAGAAACTTTGAAATGTTTGATTAGTATTCTTTTTTCAGTAAATTAATCCTTGATATAATGAAATCTTTGAGTATACCTGGAATATACAAATCATAAAATTGTTTATCTTCTGTTGATAAATTATTCAACTCATATAACCTAAAATTCTAGATTCCATATAATCAGTGATCAAAGGAATATTGGCTAAGGTGTGAACACAGTTATAACTGGTTGTTTTATATGTTAGGGTACACCATAGCAGAATTTGATATTGCATTGTGTTCAGTTTGTACATATATTTTTTGCTAATAAATTCAAACCATATTTCTGTTCCGTAAGTTAACGTTGGTCTTATTGTAGATTTATAAAGTGTAAGCTTTTTTTTGGGTGCTAAGACCCCAAGATTTTCCACATATTGAAAAAAGAAGGTTTTTCAATCTTTGGGGTTTGTTTAGTATAATGTTAAGGTGAGGGCCAAAATTCAATTTGTTTTTCCATCTATGATTCGCAATCGTAATTCCAAGAATTTTAATTTCTTCTACGGGCACAATAATATTGTCTCTAAAATTAATTGAAATTTTGTCTTTATTGTGCAAGTGTAAAATACTAGTTTTATCAAGATTGATATTTAGCTTATTATCATTACACCATTGATCTATCTTTTCCAAGTTAAACTCAATAGACTTTTTTAGATTTGTTAACCCATTATTCCAACATATATTAGTTACATCATCAGCATAGCAAATGATTTCAGAGTTTGGTGATTGCAAATTAGTTAGCAGATCATTTAAATATATCAGCCATAACAACGGAGACAATGATCCCCCACCCTGAGGACAGCCTTTTGTTAATATCTTTGGAATTTTCATATTATTATACTTGAAAATCGTTTTTCTATTTTTCAAAAAAGAACGTAAAATTTTGATCAATTCATTGTCTTCGTCTAATTTTTTAAACAAGGCTGGTCACCATGTATTATCAAACGCTCCTTGTATATCAATTGCAATCAGCGTAACTAGTTGTTTCTGTCTATGTTCCATTATGATCTTTGTGATTTCTTTCAAACAGGTTGTTGTTGACTTATTCTTCAAGAAACCATGTTGTCTGGGGCTAAGGAGATCATTTTTTCATAGTATTCGTATATTTTATTTTTCAAATTTTTTCAAATATTTTTGATAAGTTAGTAATTAATGAAATAGGTCGATAACTCTTTACTAATTCTAAATTCGTTTTGTGAGGTTTTGAAATTATCCTGAGAGCTGCCTCTTTCCATCTATCTGGATAGTATCCGAAGTGAATGCATTGAATATCAATATTTCTTTCAACAAAGTCTGGAATGTCTTCTTCTTCTTCTTTCTTATCTCCACTTAATCACGTGTTGTTGGTATTAAAAACAAAAAAAAGACATATCCTGACCATGTTCAGATGAACTTTTTAGATAGCAGAGCGCCATCTCGCTTAACAGAAATCAACTAAACGTTGATTTAGCCTGTTCCCTGATATTTGGTCAACCCAATTTCTTGATAAATCAAGAAAAGCTGCTTACGAAGACCAACAGCTCAGTAAAGCGTTCGTAGTTAGCTTCTTTTGATTTATCAAGAAAATGGATTGGCCAAATATCAGGGAAGAGGCTAAATCAACGTTTATTTGATTTCTGTTCCACTAGATGGCGCTCTATCATCTAAAAATTTCATGTGAAGTCAGGATATGCCTTTTTTGATTTTGTTTTATTATATATTAAGGAAGCATAGATTGATGAGAAGATAATATGAATAAGCGATATAACTCTTCCTGCTTAGATAATCAAATAAAGTAAAGCACGAAGGAAGATGAGTTTCTTAAAAAAAAAAAAAATGCATCGGCCGGGAATCGAACCCGGGCCGCCCGCGTGGCAGGCGAGCATTCTACCACTGAACCACCGATGCTTGAAGATAGAATTCTAAGTAGGGTATTAAAGAAAGACACCGGCGGACATTATGCCCTAGAAACAGTAAGGGGTCATCTTCCTTCGTGCTTTACTTTAGAAGATAATATAATAAATGAAGAAACCCATCTTCAGAAGCCATTTTATCTATTATTCTACATTTGTCAGAGTATTTTTATTTATTTTTCATTTATTATCATCAAATCAGACGCGTTCCAATTTTAGTATATGTACCGCCGAACAAGCGGTATCCCCACAAGGAATGTTTGCGTCAAGAAACAGCAATAAATTCAGAGAATCATTTTACATAAACAATTGGGGAATTACAAGGTTTGAGTAGAAGTTTAAAGAAGAGAAGAAAGGAAAAGGACATTAAAATTATGCTTGGTTTTACATCCTACCCAGAAACAACTAATGAAATAAATATATATTTATATACATAGTTTAGCAATTACGTGTTTTTTTTAACCAAGAGAGAAAATCATAGATATATTTACAGAATTTTCTAAATTTAAAATATTGCCACGTGTAAAAATTAGGGAAGACAAAAACTTCAGGCATGAGACAGCAATTTTTTTAAGGCAAGAACAAACTATGAAGGATAAACAAAAGATAAGGAATGAGGGAAGTTTACAGAGTAGTAAAATAATACATGCTTGTGTAGAATAATAAATACTTCGCTACAATATGAATCCTTACTATTTATAAACATAAAAAGATCCTTGTATTCAATATTTTCTCGATTTCTGTAGTTATGGAAGATTGGACAATCAATAAGCAAGTGAATGGAATCCTGCTTTCTCTCTTGCAAAGGATATCACTTTCCAAATAGATGGATCTTGTATACAACAACGTTAGGGTGAGGTTGTGATGAAACAAAGACCGCCTGGACATCCATCGAACCACCTGCCAGCGCTGACCCAGTGTCGCCACTTGTCAACCGGTAATGCAGACGAGAATGCGCTATTTTTCCAACTTGTGTCTCTTGATAATTCCACCGTCAATCGAGAATACTATTTACAGTCTTAAAAAACCACGTTCTAACGTTTAAGGCAAAAACCTTAATATGTACACTGTGTGACAAGGAAATTACTGAAGAACTCCATCATTACCTGCTTAATTGTACAGCCCTTTATGCAGAGAGGAAGGCCCTATATCAATAAATTAAATGTACCAACATTTCACCCTACGCATTGCTTTCAAAAATATCAGCAAACAAATCTAATACAATAGCTTATTATATATTTTTTAGATCATCATTATGTAAGGATCAGTCAACAAGTGAATGACTTTGAGACGAAGAGTAAAGCCAGTTCAATTTCTATTTCACTACCTATGTAAATAACACAATTATTACCTTACCCAATTGGGAGAATCTGTATGGGGCATGTCCCTAATAAAGGCTTTTGTGTGTATGTGATAATTCCAACGGTACTTTTTTTTTGAAACAATAAGACTTAGCAAAAATTCGATTTTATAAACAACCATATATATACACACAAAAACCTTTATTAAGGATCAAGCCCCATACAGGATTCTCCCAGTATAACAATGGTTTTAATTGAACATAAATCAAGTACTATATACAATTCTGTATTAACATTAGCTCCAATTTTTATAATACCCAGTTTATAACGAACCATGGAAATTTTAAGGGATTTTTATCAAAAATTTGAGCGGTTAAAGACTCTAGCTGTCATTGTGCCAACGAATTCCAGGACTCGAGACACCTACTGCTGGAATGCCCACTCTTCTTTAGCGCTAGACAACAGACAATAAATAATGTTGTAGATCTATATCAATTTGTAAATATCAGAGAGAATTATCATAGATTTAACTAATTTTGTAGATGTATTTATGATTATCTTTCTAACCTGATTGGTTCAGGTTCCTAATATATATTATTGTTTCTCTTTTTATTTTTTGATTAATTTTCTTGTGTAATATGTTTATAACTGTTTCTGTTTAAAAAAATTGTAAATCGACGCAATTATTCCTAGCCGGGATATCGCGTTTTGTATGTTGAAATATATAAATGAGTCCAAAAAAGGAAATATAAACATCCATGTAATATAATCCAAAAGTTATTGTACTGCAATATTTGATGTATTACACTGTTGTAGAATCCTGTCGACTTATCCGATCTGTGACAATATCGTTGCGGAATTTCTTGTTGTTCGATTTGAATGGTGAGGATTGGTTGAAACGCAGTCGTTGAGTGGTAAGTGAAGCACACAGTTAGGAATAATCAGGACACATGATGAGGTTTGGAAATAAAAGGCAACTGGGTTGGAGGAAAGAAGGCTTGAGAAGAGCGGAGCGATTTTGATTGTTAATTATCTGATCACATGGCGGTGATTGTACTTAGCTACGGGATGAGCAGAGGGGAAGAGGTCCAGAGCCGATGTCACCTCCTTGGGAGCCAAAGCGTAACTGACAATTCTTGTCTTTCGATTTAACACCAAGACTCAGTTTCTTTCTGATTGGTCGAGAGATGATCACATGATCTTTTCCTATTGGTCGACCTATTTAGATGCTGTTTTCTGATTGGACCGCGGTTCTCTTTGGTGAAAGATATGGCCTGCCTGATAGGAAGTGTCGGTTGCTATTTCGACTTTATTTACTTCCGCGTTATCAAAATACGTCCGGTTCTGTCCGGAAATGTTGGGCGTCTCTATACTAATATAACTTCTGCGGATACCAGATACGTCCTGCTTTGTCAGGAAGTATTGAGTGCTTCGCGACTAATATAACTTCTGCGGTCACTAGAGACGTCCGGTCTCTGCCAGGAAGTGTTGGTTTAAACTTAGCTCGCAGGGACCCGGGGTCAGAAGGTTAACTGCGACGTTATTAATAAATATGTTCTCCTCTAGATCTACTTCCTATGTCTTTTGTTACTTTCTTTCCTCCAGTTACCTTATTCTTTTATTAAATCTTTGAAAATCATACATGGTACATACATAGTGGGTCGGGGAGCATACAATTATATACAAATTATGACAGATGCGCCCCCTACATGTGAAGAATTCAAGAAGGGGTTAGCCTGAGAGAATTCTGTAAAGTGAAAAATAATTTTGTGGGAAAATTAGTTGTGGGTATTGAGTCTATATACAAGCATTGGTGGCGATATAATAAGTAAAATAGAATGGTGTTGATGATATAGGTTGAGTATAATTAATAGAAATCAAAAAATTTTTAATTGTAAGAAATCAATGAATGCTATGGTACATAGTGGGCTAAAACGAAAGGAAAATGCGCCTAAACGATTTCTACTCGAAATTAGAAATAAAACGAGGGAGTTCTATTAGGGCTTTTGGGAAATCAAAAATAATATAAAATAAAAAGTTGGACGAAATCAAAGTGAGTGCTTGGTTGTATGGTGAGAAAAAAAATGAAAAATGCCTAACCATATTCTAGCTCGAAATTGGGAATGGAAAACGAGGGAATTTTATTAGGGCTTTTGAGAAATCAAAATAAAAATAAAAATAAAAATGGTTGACTGAAATCAAAATTGAATGTGTTTGGTTGAAAAAGAAAAATATTTTGTTGCATGGTGACAAAGACAAATGCTTAGTTACTTTTTTGCTCGAATTTTGGAAAAGAATTCGAGGAAATTTCATAAGGCGCTTTGAAATCAAGACAAAATAAAATAAGAATAGTTGAATGAAATCAAAATTGAATGTGTTTGGTTGAAAAAGAAAAATTGTTTTGTTGCATGGTGATAAGGGAAAATGCCTAGTTACTTTTTTGCTCGAATTTTGGAAAAGAATTCGAGGGAATTTCATAAGGTCTTTTGAAATCAAAATAAAATAAAATAAAAGGTTTTTGAGCGAAATCAAAGTTGAGTGCTTGGTTGAATGGTGAGAAAAAAAAAAGGAAAAATGCCTAATTACTTTTTTGCTCGAATTTTGGAAAAGAATTCGAGGGAATTTTATTAGGGCTTTTGGGAAATCAAAAAATAATTAAAAATAAAAAGTTGGAGGAAATCAAAAATAATATAAAAGTTGGGAGAAATCAAAGTAAATGCTTGGTTGCATGGTGGAAAAAGGATAGAGAAAAAAAAGAATGTTTTTGTAAATCAAAATGAAATATAACATCCAATTTTGAAAGAAAACCAATGAGTTTTTGTTGATTGGAAACTATGATAACATAACTAAGTGGTAAATATATGATAATTAATGATTAAAATTGATAATAAGTTGAATAAATTGATAAAGAGATTAAATATTTACATTTTTAATTGAGAGAAAATAATGAAAATGATTAATATGAACAATAAGGTGTATTTTTGAACCCTTTTGTATATCTACATGCCCTATAAATTTCTTGTCTTTGTGTGTATTGTGAAAAATGTTAGTAGTTTTTGGTGTAAGAAATGTGTGTGTGAATTCTATGTGTTGTCGAGATCCTAAGGTCTGTGGTATTTATGTGTAGATGGAAGGTGTAGCGTTTTTTTTTTGAAAGTTTGTAAAGTATTTGATCAATTATGATGGGAGTATGAACTCATTTAAATGTGTGTCGTGTACCTTGTTTGATTTTCGAATGACAGTTGCTTTGACTACATTGTAAAAATCGATACGCAGGTTTGAATTGGAATCCAAAATTGGTGGCATAGAGGAATCTGTGGCTGGGGAGAGCGGTGACCTAATTTTACGTGTTGGTAGAAGAGGGGTCCGAAGTAATTGGAGATCGGAAACGAGGCGTGCGGGGGAGCGGGTCCAGTCTAAACTTATCCACCCACTGTTTGCACGTAATTGGAGTCATGGCGACGTCTTTATTTCTTCGCGGGAAGATATCTGCCTTGCTTCTACGTTTCCTGTCGGCCTAAATTGACCTTGTGCACGCCTAATTGTTTTTTCTAATTGAATCTTTTACTTTCGGCTTTGGTTGCGTTGTGTGTGTGATATGTTTTGTGTACGAAATTTTGTTTTGTTTGTGGGTTTTACTTGTTTGACGATGTCTTGTGTCATGTGTTATGGTCTGCCAATACATTGTGAAGAGATAAGTTGGTGTAAGTTCGACGTTATTTGTATTTTGAAAAGCCGGATGTTGTATCCATTTATTAAATCGAATGGTCGTTGTGACTTTAGAAAAAAAAACTATTCAGTGATATTAGAGTGGAATTGAGTGAAAATGAGGCTTACGACGTGAACACGTGTTGAGTGGAGACGTGTCACAGGTGTGTTGAAAGGCGTCTGTGGCCTGAAATGAAAAGTTTTGTGGGGTGACCTGTGACACGAATCGAAAAAAAAAAATTTGTGAATGAAAAGGTGTCACGCGAAGTCCTTATTTGTACAAAATCTAACCTGTTCTCACTATGAACAATAAATTTATTGAAGTCATATATCGAAATTTCTATTGTTAGTGTATATGGCACCTTTTAAGGTGAACATTTTTTAGTGTTTTGGGTAGACGAGATGATTGTTACTAACGACGGTGCATGCGTTTGTTGGTGGTTGTCGTCTTTTGGCGCGAGTGTCGTGCTTGTTGGGCGGGTTGTGCGTGTTTGCTAGCGTGAAAACCGTCCTTTGGCTGGGTGTTGTCGGTGTATTGTTGTTGCGAATGTCGTGATTGTTGCTAAATACGTTTGTGGGATTGTTGTGAGGTACATTTTTATGGCGTGGCGACGTATGGTCATGCATGGATTTTGTGTGGTAAGTGTGTGAGCTGTACTGACACGTTTTTTTTGGGCATGGTGATGGTTAAAGCCTTTGTGGCTTGTATTTGAGGGCATATAGTACTGGTAATTGGGTTGAGTGATAAACATGGTAGTGGGGTCAATGAATGCAGGCAAGGGTTGTCCTGTGTGACAAATTTGATTGTAGTGCGAGTCCTTTCGGACAGGTTTGGCCTAGCCCGTGCGTGCATTCATTGAGTACAAAGGTTAGATATGGTTAAAAGGGGTAGGTAGGATTAGCTATGAGTCCAAAGTCAATTTCTTGACGCCATAGGGTGGGTGCCTACCTCAGTTCAACAGGTCTCCTCTGGAACGTCTTGGTTTGGGATGGTTGGCTTGGCTCGGGACTGCTCGCACCGTCCGCGAAATTGAAGTGAAGTCCGGTACTGGAAGATCATTTTGGGATCGTTTGTGCTGACCCGGATCGCGTGGATTGGTTTCGGGGACTGTGTACGGCATGGCGGTGGATGACTTCTCGGTGGTCGGTGTCCGGCTTTGGTGACACTCGCCTGGGGTTGGCGGGGGTTGTGTCCGTCGTCCTCCCCGGGGAATGGCGCTCCGGAATTCCGTCTCACTTTGTGGGGCGTTGACACGTCGGATGGCCACGGTCATCTCCCATATGATGGCCGCTAGAAGGCGCCTGGTCGCCTCTCTTCTTGCCCGCTTCTTTTCCGCTGGTTTTGTCATTGCCGTTTGATTTGCTGGTGTCTGGGCTAATTTCCATCTTGATCCTGATTAAGCTCCATAATCTTTATCCTGTCGACTTATGTAATATAATCCAAAAGTTATTGTACTGCAATATTTGATGTATTACACTGTTGTAGAATCCTGTCGACTTATCCGATCTGTGACAATATCGTTGCGGAATTTCTTGTTGTTCGATTTGAATGGTGAGGATTGGTTGAAACGCAGTCGTTGAGTGGTAAGTGAAGCACACAGTTAGGAATAATCAGGACACATGATGAGGTTTGGAAATAAAAGGCAACTGGGTTGGAGGAAAGAAGGCTTGAGAAGAGCGGAGCGATTTTGATTGTTAATTATCTGATCACATGGCGGTGATTGTACTTAGCTACGGGATGAGCAGAGGGGAAGAGGTCCAGAGCCGATGTCACCTCCTTGGGAGCCAAAGCGTAACTGACAATTCTTGTCTTTCGATTTAACACCAAGACTCAGTTTCTTTCTGATTGGTCGAGAGATGATCACATGATCTTTTCCTATTGGTCGACCTATTTAGATGCTGTTTTCTGATTGGACCGCGGTTCTCTTTGGTGAAAGATATGGCCTGCCTGATAGGAAGTGTCGGTTGCTATTTCGACTTTATTTACTTCCGCGTTATCAAAATACGTCCGGTTCTGTCCGGAAATGTTGGGCGTCTCTATACTAATATAACTTCTGCGGATACCAGATACGTCCTGCTTTGTCAGGAAGTATTGAGTGCTTCGCGACTAATATAACTTCTGCGGTCACTAGAGACGTCCGGTCTCTGCCAGGAAGTGTTGGTTTAAACTTAGCTCGCAGGGACCCGGGGTCAGAAGGTTAACTGCGACGTTATTAATAAATATGTTCTCCTCTAGATCTACTTCCTATGTCTTTTGTTACTTTCTTTCCTCCAGTTACCTTATTCTTTTATTAAATCTTTGAAAATCATACATGGTACATACATAGTGGGTCGGGGAGCATACAATTATATACAAATTATGACATCCATATATAAGCTATAGATATAACAAAAAGGTATATATTGGATTGAATTTGAATAATATTTTGCTGATATTTCGGTTGGCTGAATGCCAAACTGAACGCCAAAGATGGCGTTTCTGCTTCCAACCAAAATATTGGCAATTAAAGCTTCACATTCAATCCATATATGTTTGTTTATTGTATAAATATTTAACTATGGATATCTCTATTTTCCTAACCATATATATGCTATATAAACATATTACGAAGGAAGTTTTGAAATCAAATTTGACCATAGATGAAGCCCAAATACATGTTTTTTTTTTTTGTTTTTTTTTGCTTATTGCTAGTACATGTGGTACAGGCCATGATAATCATGGTCGGTATTTAGCACGACTGCTTTTACTGTAAAAGCGCACCACATGTCTACACATGTGAAAAGCAGTTCGACTTTGCACTTACAAATGTGCCAGAGCCCAGTTTGGTTACTTGCACTCGCTGGTGGGGTTGAACTTTTGCAAGAATCGGGGACCATTGGAGCATTTTTTTTTAACAGAAAAAGTGTCCAATGCGGGAATCGAACCCGGGTCGTAGTGGTCGAAAACCAAACAGTTTAACTAGCCTTCCACTGACCCTCCACCCATGGTATACATATTGGCTTTTATAGACAATGAAAACATTAAGACATGAATGTTTATTTTACACATAAAACAAACTTCTACTATCCATACTGAGATGAAGCAGAAAATAATCAGAATTGTACAATACAGTATTAGAGCTCTAAGAAACACGCGGGGTCTGGTAAATCAAATTGGTCAAACCGCTGGGAGGGTTCACCACTGATGAGCTAAGCCTTCTCAATATGTTTTCATCGCAGTAAGGACAGTAGAAGTTTGTTTTATGTGTAAAAGAAATACTCGTGCTTTAATGATTTAATATTCTATATATAAATAGCTCATTTCTGCTTTATAATTAATCTTGCCTTTTTTTCGAGTTTTCCAAGTCTTCTGGTGTTACAGCTTAGTCATAGATATAAGTCTGCTCAGAATGAGAAAGATGCATTAGTTTAATGTATTTTTAAAGGGAGAAGCGCCTCTTATTGAACTCTATATAATAAATGAAACCATTAAAGTACGAATTTTCTTTTTTAAAACATAAAAAACTCCTACTATCCTTACTGCGATGAAAAAATATTGGGAGAGCTTGGCTCATCAGTGGTAAACCCTCCCAACGGTTTCGGTAATTTTTTTTTTTTTTTTTAATCTACCAGACCGCTTCTTTAAAACTCTAATAATGTATTGGACGATTCTGCTTATATATTGTTGCACCAGGCTGCGGTTTAGCAGATTCTTCAGTCTTGATTCTGTCCTCAGACGCGTCTTGCATCTTTCCAGAACGTGTCTCAACCATCCTACAAGGTTAAACCAGTCAATAATAAGACAACTATATTTTTAGGTAATACCTAGAATCTCTCTTTATTTATCACATCAAAGTTTAAAGCAAGTGGAGTATTTAGTGTATCAAAATACAAATGTTTTATAGTACATAATATTTTATGGTAATAATCTGTTTTATAAAAAAAATATATATATATAATTTAAATTTTAAATATATTAAAAATAATATTATAAATAATTTTTAAAATACGCGCATTAATCATGATGCAACAATTAGCTACACTGAAAGGAGATATCTTAGAAACGGTATTCAAACAAACTATGGACATAAGCTTTTAGGACAGTAGAATTACATTTAAATACTTGCATCAAGTAATACTCTTCCGCAAACAATAAGAACAAGGACATTTAGGCATAAATTAACACAAAACAATAACGCGCCATCTATACACATAAAATGGAAAGGTTTAAAAGCACGAAGGTTTCTTTTTAAACATAAAACAAACTTCTGTTGTCCTTACTGCGATGAACTATTATCTTAAAAAAGAATATTTTACTCTGAAACCTTTATTTCACACGTACCAATGAAATCATCCTGCCTCGATAAAACAGACCTTGATGTTTTCCTTGCTATTCTCTTCCTAACCAAAAAAGATCAAACTCTCTTTATATTTTCGAAAAAACAAAAGTTTTCCTTCCCTTTACAAAAATTTCAAAGAACTTTTTAAAATAACGTTTTTTAGAAATAAAGTATTGAGACACATTCTCTTGACAATTTTTATTCTAATACCAGTTTTTTAAATGTCATTTTCATTTAGTTTATATTTATTTTAAACTTTGAAATGTTGGGTTTAATAATATTAACTCAATACTCTCTTTTTCGCGATTACTTTCGGCGCTTATTTATAGCCTTGTACAGTTTGGGAACGTAATATAACCATATATTCCAGCAATTTCTATTGACAAGAAATACTTTGTACATATCGTGTGCTCAACTTTGTACATATCTATGGTCTTGTAATAGTTTGTCTTGGACGTATATCCAAACCTGGACCCATTCTTTAGGATGATCTCTTAAAGATAATATTATTATTATTTTTTACTTTTAAACTACAGTATATCATATCTTTATCTATATACCTATGCCTTTATAAATATTGCCTCTTTGGCAGATTGTAAACCCCTTGTGGATATCATGGAATAACCTGTGCATAGGTTTTCTGTTAGAACTGAGTTTTTATTACGGATAAGGATTTTTGGAAGGATTGTGAGGGACAAAGGTAAGAGTTAGAATGTACAGCATACTTTACTGGTTGTATTGCTAGTTTATTTACAGGAATACCGCTGTGAGTTTTGACACCTCAGAGATGTACATTAGGTGTAGGCTACAGCTTATTTCTTCAACGAGTTAGGTTCTTATGGGCCGAGAAACGTATATGGCAGAAAGAACCAATCAGCACTAAGGCAATTCGGATTTTTTTATGTGGGAAAATATCTGGATAGCTTTAGTTACACAAAAAATGACAAAGAGTTGTGCTTGGAATATTTAACACTCATGATATCATAATAGTCAATCTTTTATTACATCATAGAAACGGCTACGCCTATTTTCTTCGTTTGTAAGGAAGAATGTGCAAATTTGTATTCTATATTCTATACATGACCACCACAATCACTTAAAAGTATGATAAAATTGAAAAAAAAATGCATCGGCCGGGAATCGAACCCGGGCCGCCCGCGTGGCAGGCGAGCATTCTACCACTGAACCACCGATGCTTGAAAACAGAATTCTAAGTGGGGTATTAAAGGAAGAGAACGGTGGCCAGTATGTCCTAGAAAGAGTGAGGGGTGACCATGATGACCCCTGGTTAGCTGAGAGACAAGGCATCATCCCTTCGCTGTCTTAATATGTGGGACATCGTATAAGAAATACTTTCAGAATTGATATCAACATTTCGTTCAACGAAGTCTGGAATGTCTTCTTCTTCTTTCTTATCTCCACTTAATCATGTGTTATTGGTATTAAAACCAAAAAAAAGCATTTCCTGACCATGTTCACATGAACTTTTTAGATTTTAGATTTAACACTCATGATATCATAATAGCCAATCTTTTATTACATCATAGAAAAACGGCTATGCCTATTTTCTTCGTTTGTAAGGAAGTGTGTACACAAATATGTATTCCATATTCTATACATGACCACCATAGTCACTTAAAAGTCTGATATTTAGTACACTTGCAATCCAATCTGTATAAAGCGAGGGTACAAAATTTCAGACTTCTGTGTGATCTAGAAGTATATTAAAAACTAAAAAATTGAAGGAATGTATGGAAATTAGTCCTTTCTCGACCAAATATTTATGGAATGCTAGCTACCCATTACACCACAGAAACTGCTTCGCCTATATTTCTTCGTTTTAAAGTAAATATACAAATTCCATTCTATAGTTTATTCCAAGTTTTTAAGTCTGAAATTTTGTCACTTGCATTGTTCGCAAGATTAAACTAATCTATGATATTCCAGACTTCTACCTCTAGTGTAGATTATATTTAGTACTAGAACATTAGTCAGTTTTACGAACGAGTCTAGAAAAAAACAGTCAGTTCTAAGATTTATTAAAATGTACATATACGAGGTGTGTTCAAAAAGTATCGCGACTTTTGTGTTTTTTCAAAAATTATTTATTTATTCATAAATACCTATTTTGTCACCTTCAAAGTAATCCCCATAAGATATTATACACTTGTGCCTACGGTTTTTCCAATCTTCGAAGCACTTCAAAAAATCATTTTTTAAAATCTTTTTCGGCTCCTCCGTCGATGCCGTATTTATCTCGTCAAGCGTAGCGTAACGTCGTCCTTTCATGAGCCTCTTCAGTTTAGGGAACAAGAAAAAGTCACAGGGGGCCAGATCTGGGGAATACGGTGGCTGCGGCATCATTAGTGTGTTGTTTTTGGCCAAAAAGTCACGCACAAGCAACGATGTGGGAGCAGGGGCGTTATCGTGGTGCAAAAGCCAATTTTTGTTCTTCCACAAATCCGGGCGTTTCTGGCGGATTGCTTCGCTCAAATTGCGCATAACTTGCAGGTAATATTCCTTATTGACCGTTCTACCCTGTGGCAAGAACTCATGATGCACCACGCCCCTGCAATCGAAGAAAACTGTCAGCAAAACTTCCACATTCGACTGAACTTGGCGCGCTTTTTTCGGTCTTGGTTCGTGCGGCAGCTTCCATTGAGATGATTGAGCTTTGGTTTCCACGTCATAACCATAAACCCACGCTTCGTCACCAGTTATGACCCTCTGGAGCAAATTTGGGTCGTCGCGGACAGAGTCCAACATCTCATTAGCAATGTTCATGCGATGCTGTTTTTGGTCGCAATTGAGCAATTTTTGTACGAATTTCGCGGCGACCCGTCTCATGCCCAAATCATTGATAAAAATCGAATGGCACGAGCCAATCGATACTTTTAGGTCCTCAGCAACTTCTCTAACGGTGATTCGACGATTGGCCAATATTATTTTCTCCCCTATATTAATTTTTTCGTCTGTTGTTGAAGTGCTCGGGCGTCCGGCACGCACTTCGTCGTTCACATCTTCTCGGCCTTCTGAAAACATTTTGTACCACCGATAAACGTTGCTTCGGTCCAAGGTAGCTTCTCCGTATGTCACAGTCAACATTCGGAATGCATCCGCGCACTTAATTTCGTTTTTCACACAAAATTTGATACAGGTTCTTTGATCCATTTTTTTAATAGGTAAAAATCGAAGACGATCCAAAACACCTGCAAGCAAAGCAGCTGTCAACAATTAAGTGAACATTCAAAATGGCCGAGCTTCTCGGCATAAGTGAGAGACATGAGTACCAACATAAAGCCACAAAAAGATCGAAATTCGAATATACGTAACCCGCGAAAATTCAAAAGTCGCGATACTTTTTGAACAAACCTCGTATATTCGAAAAAGAAAGAATAAACAATATTAAGGTAAAGGGTTTCTTTTAATTTTGATTTTCGCAGGTTTTCGAGCAAAATTTCTGTTCTTCAACGGGCATACACTTCTATATACAATATCAAGATTAACTTTGTACAGTAATAATTGAAAATGTGTTATTGGCATGTGTGGGCGTGCATCAAACTGTTTACAGCTAAAATATTAGATATTGCCACGTGGAGAATTAGGGAAGACCAACTTCAGGATGACACAACAATTTATTTCAGTCAAGAACAAACTATGAGTGATAAACAAAAGATAAGCAAAAGAGGGAAGTATACAGAGTATAGGAAAATATAAACATGAAAAATAATACTCTGCTAATACAATAATAAATATTTCGCTACAATATTAAAAGAGAACATGCCAATAACACAATTATTGCTGTACAAAGTGTTGGCTTCCGTAGGCGTTTCTTACTGGGAAAAAGAAAGAGAGGATCCAATGAAATAATTTAGTAGCGTTTATTAAAACAAAATCATAATAGTGAACAACACATATAACAGAGAGTACCGTCGTCTTCCGGGTATTCCTTCTACTGGGGAGCTCGGATTCTATATTCTGTGCGTTTATAATCTGTTTATCTGTGGCTCTCTGGTCGGGATGGCGCCTACATTCGGCCATTCCTGGATTTCAATCGTCCTCGATTGAACCTTGCGTTGCAGGAACGTCGTGGGTTGCGTCGGGGGGTATCTTCTACTCATGGCTCCTCGTTCGGACTTTCTTCTGTAGCTGAATCATCTTCTTCACTGTGCCAAGACTTCAGTTGACTGATATGGGCCGTTGTCGTGTAGAACCGTCCACTGGTTCTTTCGCTTAACTGAGTCACTCTATACGTGTCGCTTGGCAGAACCTCGGTAATTATCAAAGGTCCTCGATATTTGGGTTGTGCCTTGGTTGGTTCACCCGTCATTTTGGGTACATGCCTCATCACTACAATTTCTCCTACTTCGAATTGGATTGTACGGCACTTCTTCTTATCGTAGTATGTCTTCATAATTTCTTGTTTATTCTCAATTTGGGTTCTCACACTCTCTTGAATTCTATCCGGCTCGGTCCATGGGTCCACGTCTTCGTCGGCTAATCTTCTAAGTATCCCATCGTGGAATCGAGGGGAATAGCCGTGGAGTGTTTCGAACGGTGTTTTATTCGTCGTCTTGTTCACCGCATTGTTCAGGTTTCGCTCTACCTCCTTGATCTTCAGGTCCCAATCCTTCCGTCGCGGATCCTCGATACTGGTTGCTATAGTGGACAATACTGTTCGGTTCACTCTTTCGACCATCCCGTTCCCTTGCGGATGTTTCGTAGAGTTCAGAGTATGATGTATTCCATTTCCTCGACAGAATTCTTCAAATTGCCTTGAGGTAAAACATGACCCTCTGTCGCTGATGATCTTGTCGGGTAGTCCGAAATCATTCACAAAACTTTTCATTACCTTCAGGACGTTCTGCGTCGATGTATTCCTTACAGGGCTTAATCGGACAAATCTTGTCAGATTATCGACAATCACTAAAAGTTCCTGGTTACCTTTTGTACTTCTCACGAAGGGGCCTACGTGGTCCATGTGTACGATGGAAAACGGTCTCTTGCTTGACTTAATGGGATGTAGGAAGCCTTGTTGTTTTCCACCGGGAACTTTGTTAAATAGACACTCGAGACACATAGCCACATGGCGTCGAACGTACCTCTTCATTGAAGGAAACCAGTACAATTCCTTAATTTTGTTGACAGTCCTATCAGTCGCAAAATGTCCCATTAGATCATGGAATTTGACAACTAAGCTTTTCCTCATACTTTTGGGTATAACATACAGGGCTCGTTCCTCTTCTCCATTTTTCACCATGCGGAAAAGTCTGCCTCCTTTGTAGCTGTAGTCGTTAATTCTATTTTGTTCTCCTACTGTCCTATCACACGGGTCCTTTCGAAAGATCTGGATCAGGTCTCTCAATTCAGGGTCGGAATGCTGAATCATCAAGATTTGTTCTTCCAGTGTGATTGTGAGGCACACTTCAAGGTTTTTCTCCACGATTTCCTCCATCGTGTCTCTAGGGTCGTCGACTGGAGCTCTACTCATTCCGTCTAGGTGGGCCATCTTCTCCCCTGGTTTATGTCGAATTTCGAAATCGTATTCCTGAATCAGATTGTACCATCGCGCTATCTGAGGATTTGTAGTATTCTTCGCGTTCATGTAGACCAGTGCTTGGCAATCTGTAACCACTGTAAACTTGATTCCTACGAGGAACTGACGTAGTCGATCCAAGGTCCACACTATCGCCATCAGCTCCAATTTGCTTGAGTGGTACATCTTCTCGGCCTCTGTTGTCTTCTTGCTCACACAGTAGACCAAGCGCCATTTGCAGTCTTCGTCCATCTGTAGCACCATTCCTGCTAATCCCTCAGCACTCGCGTCGCAATGTACTTCTGTCTTGAGTTCAGGGTTGTAATGAGCTAGTACCGGATATTCGACCAGATCCTTTCGTAGTCCTCCAAATGACCTTCGCTGTTCTTCCTTCCATTCAAATTGTGAACCTTTCTTCGTAAGTCTGCTTAGCGGTTCTGCTTTCCTCGCGAAGTCCTTTACAAATCGTCTGAAGAAGTTCGTCAGTCCCAGAAAGCGTCGTATGTCGTGGACATTCTTGGGTTCTGGAAATTCTTCTATCGCCTTGATCTTTCTTGGGCCTGGCTTAAGTCCGCCTGTACTGATGACATACCCTAAGAACTCAACTTCCCTCCTTCCGAACTCACATTTGGAGGGTTTCAGTGTCAACTTCGCTGATCTTATTCTTTCGAGGACTTCCCTCAACCTTTCGATCATCTCCCGCCAATCCTTTGCCGGGATAATCACGTCGTCGAGATAGCAGAATGCCTTCTTGTTCAGCAGCGGACCTAGGACAGTGTGCATCAGTCTTTGGAATTCAGCTGGTGCGTTGGCGAGTCCAAAAATCATCCTTTCGAATTGACCTGTATCATCTGGGGTGATGAATGCTGTCTTTAATTTTGCCTTATCGGTCAGTGGTATCTGCAGATATCCATGCGCCAGATCAAGAGTGGTGAAGAATTTCGCATTCCTTAGGCCTTCCAGAAGGTCGTCTATCCTTGGTAATGGGAACTTGTCCTTAACTGTTTGAATGTTGAGTCTCCTATAATCTACCACCAGACGATGATCTCCAGTTTTCTTCCTCACAAGTAGGACGGGACTAACGTAGGGTGATCTAGTTTCCGTGACTATTCCATTGTCCTTCCACTCTCTGGCAATCTCCCTGATTGCTTCGCGTTCACTTGCAGTCGTCTTATACGGTCTCAGACAGACTGGCTTGCTTCCATCAACCTCCTTAATGTCCATCTTGGTGACATCGGTGCACCCTAATTCCTCCATGCCAAGAGCGAAACAGTCTCTATACTCGTTTACTACATCTAGGATTTCTTGTCTCTCTTTCGAAGTCAGAGAATGATTGACGTTGATGTCCTCAGGCAGTATGGGGCGCTTACGTTTCATTTGGTCTTGTCCTTCCCTCTTCTCTTCATTTTTAGTCTGAAACGAATCCTCTGCGACGTCCAGGTTAACAACAATATCATCAAGGTTCAGTAGTTCAACTCGCCCTACACATTGGTTCTTCCTTACTCTCAACTTGCCCTTGCCAGCTGAGATGATGGGTACGGTCGTCTTTCCATCGACCACTTCCAATAGGGAATCGACACAGGCGTCATCTACTCCTGTGAACAATACATATCCGTCCTTTACCTCGTCTGTGATTGCACTTGTAAAGTTAATGGAGTCGCTCTCCAACTGAACAGTTTCGGTTGCTCTCAGTTCGATGCGACGCGACTTGATTTCTTCTTGCAGATTAGCAAACGGAAATTCGGATGAATAGCCAATATGCAAGTTTTTACCAATTCTGGCGAAGGATACGTAGGGCAGATCTGTCCATGTTCTTCCAATTAATAGGTCATAGGGTTGGGCATCATCGTTGACAATGAATACAGTGATTTCCCTTCCGACGATGCCATCAATCTCCAGGTCGACTGTCGTCTTCCCAACGGTCCTGGCAGCTGGTGCAGTCTGGTTACCGATGCCGTACAGACTAGTCGAGTCTGGTTCGATGTCGACGCTGATCCTCCTTGCGACCGATTCTCTCATTAGACAACTGCTGCTCCCGGTGTCTATCATTGCCTTCACGGTTTCCTTGTTGTCGATCTTGACATCCTTCAAATATACATCTGGCGGGACAGTCTCCAGTCCTTCGACTTCCAGGTTGGCTACTTTTAGTCCTTCTTTGGGTCTTGTGCAATTCCTTTCCTTGTGTCCCGTTTGACCGCATCCTCGGCATGTCAACGTAGTCCTGGGTGCTGGGCAGTCTCTGGCAATGTGTCCAAACTGATTGCAGTTGAAGCACTTCGGTTCTCCCTTGTCGTTTCTGATCGTACGGTTGACCATTCTCCTCAAGGTGTTAGGGTACGTTTCACTGATTTCGTTCCTTGCAGCGTCTTGACCCGAAACATTCGTTCCTTGTTTAGTCTCTTTAACTTCGCTTTGGTCGGGGAATCTCGCAGATTTCTGCTGAAACGACGGTGGTATGAGGTGTTTCGCATTCCAATGCGGAGGTCCCATCTCGGTGCGAACATTTTCGTACTCGTCCAGTTTATCCGCCAACTCATCTGGTTTGTTTAACTTGGTCCAATCGTCAATGAGATGATTACGCAGCACATTTGGAACTTTTTTCTTTAGCTGGTTAGTGACGGACAAATCCTTTAGGGCGTCGAAATTTTCCACGTTCATTCCTTCGATCCATTCGTTGAAATATCCTCGCAATTCGAAAGCGAAGTCTCTCCAGGAACCCTTTTGAGATCTCTCGTGCTTCTCGAATTTTTGTCTGAATTGTTCGGGGCTCAACTTGTACCGTTTTAGGAGCAACCTTTTCACGAACCTATAATCGCCGCTTTGTTCTTCTGTCTCCTGAGCGATTAATTGAGTCATTTCGTAAGGTAGCAATCCTAGGAGGCTGAACGCCCATTGGTCTTCATCCAATCCTAGTCGCTTTGCCTGTCTTTCGAAAAGAATTAGGTAAAAACTCAAATCATTGTCCTTCGACTCGTACTTGGGCATCAGTTCACGTATCTCGTAATGTGCGTCATTGCTGGTACTTCGAGACGTATCGTTGTTTCCGCGTGTAGTCTGGATGCGCAGCTTCTTAAGCTCGAATTCCATTACCATTTGTTCTTTTCGTTCCCGTTCGATTCGTTCCCGATCCTCGATTCGTTTCCGATCCTCGATTCGTTCCCGCTCCTCGATTCGTTCCCGATCCTCGATCAGAGTCTCCAACAGTTGCTTTGCGAATTCTTCTTCGTAAGATTGGCTATTCAAAATAAGGTGTTTTAAGTCGACGATCCTGCTCTCTGGCGGTACTACCTCGCCGAGTTCATACGCCAACTTGCTCAAATCGCATTTCCTTACTTTCGCTAAATAAGTCATGTTTTTCAAAAGGAAAAATAAACAAAGCAAAAATTTTAAAATAAACAAATAAAACTGACTAAACCAGATACGTACTGTTTCAATTATTTCTTTAAACGAAATCAACTTTTCTTTAGAAATTTTGAGACAATACTTTTTTTTTCTTTTTACCGCGATACTTTGCGATAATACTTTTTATCGAGATGATTTTGCAATAATACTTTTACCGCGATACTTTGCGATAATACTTTTATCGAGATGACTTGCAATAATACTTTTACCGCGATACTTTGCGATAATACTTTTGTCGAGGTGACTTGTAATAATACTTTTAGGAATAGGTAATTAAATTTCGTACATACCATGCAACTCCTCTTACGTTGATCGGTCACCGCGCCACGTCCTTCTCGTTTCCAAATTATTCCAGTGAATCTTCAATTTTCTTCAGGACTATCCCACTTCTGAACTTCTGTTGGCTTCCGTAGGCGTTTCTTACTGGCAAAAAGAAAGAGAGGATCCAATGAAATAATTTAGTAGCGTTTATTAAAACAAAATCATAATAGTGAACAACACATATAACAGAGAGTACCGTCGTCTTCCGGGTATTCCTTCTACTGGGGAGCTCGGATTCTATATTCTGTGCGTTTATAATCTGTTTATCTGTGGCTCTCTGGTCGGGATGGCGCCTACAAAAGTTCATCTTGATATTGTATATAGAAGTATATGCCTGTTAAAGAGCAGAAAATTTGCTCGAAAACTTGTGAAAATCAAAATTAAAAGAAACCCTTTACTTTAATATTATTTATTCTTTCTTTTTCGAATAATATCTAGGTAACTGTTACTCACATGAAATGTGCATATAAATGTTTACATACAACTGTTTTAGAAAATTCAGGCAAAACTAGTGTGTAATGGAGCATTCTTTATCATTATTAGTAAAGGTTTTTACTAAGGCAATAAACAATTGCATATAAAATGAAAGGATTTAAAAGCACGAGTGTTTCTTTTATAAATAATACAAACTTCTACTATCCTTACTGCGTTGAAAAAAATATATTGGGAGGGCTTGACTCATCAGTGGTGAATGTAATTCTACTGTCCTATAAGCTTATGTCCATAGTTTTCTTGAAAACCATTTCTGAGATTCCATCCTTCATTGCTGCGTATATAAGCAGAATCGTCTAATACAGTATTAGAGCTTCTGAGAAACGGTCTGGTGTATTAAATTGGCGAAACCGCTGGGAGGGTTCACCACTGATGAGCCAAGCTCTCCCAATATATTTTTTTCATCGCAGTAAGGATAGTAGAAGTTTGTAATATGTATAAAAGAAACATTCGTGCTTTTAAATACTTTCATTTTATATGTATAGATGGCGCGTTATTGCTTTGTGTTAAAACAAGTGCATCTTTCTGATATATAATTAAAGAGGGAAGAGCCTCTTTTAATACACAGTTATATATTAAGAAATAAAAGAAAAAGGCATCAACTTATCGTGCAACTGAAAGTTGCTGATGGCTTGCGCTATCTATCGGATAAATATCAACTATTCGTTGATTTTTTAAAATTATTCCAGAATTGGTCAAATTTCCATTCTTGATTAATCAATAAATGTTAACCACGTACGCGTTTCGGGCTTTATTCCAATAGATGGCGCAAGCCATCAGTAACTTTCAGTTGCACGATAAGGAAATTCCGTTTTTTCTTTCTTAATTTATGCACTTTATCTCAGTACAATATCACATTTGTACTTTTTTTTTCATGGTTCTATATGTAAAATTTTTTTTATCATTGAGGGAGGCTTCCCCACCTTGAGAGAGTCTTTCTCCAGACAAGGACAGGAGTCTTCTTGGACAGCTCCTCAGTTCGACGCCGAGAAACACCATTACAACAAAAACTTAAGAAAGAAGAATGCTTTCCCTATATCCAAAGATGTAAATACAAGTTAGAAATTTGGATCCAAATATATATATATTTTTTGCTCATCCCTATTACACGTGGTACAGGAAGCCATGATAATCATGGTGGGTAGAAGTAGGCGACTGCTTTTACTGTTAAGTACACCACATATCTACACATGTGAAAAGCAGTTCGACTTTGCACTTACAAATGTGCAAGAGCCCTCTTTGATTACTTGCTCTTTCTGGTGGGGTTGGACTTTTTCAAGAATCGGGGACCAATGAAGCATTTTTTATCAGAAAAAAGTGTCCAATGCAGGAATCGAACCCAGGTCGTAGCGGTCGAAAACCAATGGTTTAGATAATTTTTCCATTAACCTTCATATCTTGGGTTATATAATTACCTAGAGCAAATTCAAAAAAAAAACAAACGTGAAATCATATAAGAATGTACTCATTAAACGGTTTAAAAGAAGAGATGAACTATTTTTAGAAGAATTTATAGAATGATCTGAAGAGGTATCGATGGACTTATGCGGACGGACGTCTGTAGTCCGGCGCAACGAAAGCCGTGGCTCCAGGATATCCTCATTAGCATCGCGGTGGGAAGTCGAGCTGCGACCTAGTTGACGGGACTGGAGTGGTCAGAAGGAGTCCACACGGACTTTCATACACAATACCACTGAATATAACAATTTTCTTGCAATAAAGACCCATACATTAAGTTTAATAGATTCTGCAGGATGTATATTTCAAGGCGAAAGTGTTGACTGTACATATTTCAAGCTACTATTTCTAATTGCTATATGCAAATTTTGACATCGAACGTTTAATTCTCATGATTCCTAATGTTCAATTGTGTTAATTGTATATAAATAAAATATACAAGTATCAGAGTCATCAATCAATTCTTAATTCTGTCACAGTTTTCTTTTGTGAATGGAATAAATACCCAAATATGGCCATTTCTCATAAGCATCGATGGTTCAGTGGTAAAATGCTCGCCTGCCACGCGGGCGGCCCGGGTTCGATTCCCGGCCGATGCATTTTTTTTTTCTTTTTTTAAAACTCATTTATACACTACTGTCCAAAAAATAAGAAACTTTTGTATTTTAATGATATGTTTTAAAATATACAACGCCTAAAAGCTAAAAAGTAATTTAATTAGGTATTTTAAGTCGTAGAATTTATTTATCGCAACCATTCGATTCGGTAAAATTGAAAATATGCAAATTTTTGCTTGTCTTTATAAGTGTGCGATTTGGCGTGTCGTTTACCCCATCTAAGAATTGTCCAATTATAATTTTATGTAATCCTTAGTTAATTATGAGTTTACGAAAAATTTAGCAGATGATTTAAAATGGAGAGCTGTTGGAAGAATGGAGGCAGGGCAATCACAAGTTGAAGTAGCAAAATGACTAAATGTGAATAAATCTGTGGTCAGCAAAATATGGAAACCGTTCATTGAGACAGGAACCATCAAAAGAAAAGAAGGTTCTGGTAGAAAAAGAAAAACAGCTACCTCTGAAGACCGCTATCTGGTCGTAACTGCCAAGCGCCATAGTAAGAAGACAGCTATTCAACTCTCTAATGAATTCTCAAGTGCTTCTGGAACGAGAATTCCAAGACAAACTGTTTGCCGAAGGCTTCACGAAGGTGCTCTTTATGCAAGACGACCAATGGTCTGTATCCCTTTAACCTCTGCTCACAGGAGAGCCCGCTTGAATTGGTGCTTGGAACAACACGCCTGGACTCATGACCCGTGGGCCATTGTTCTCTTCAGTGACGAGTCAAGATTTAGTTTAAACACAGATTCTCGACGAGTTTTCATCTGGAGGGAGCCTGGAACCCGCTATCATCCCAGTAAAATCAGGGAAATAGATAGTTTTAGGGGGCAGTCTCTTAGTCTGGGCTGGCATCAGTTCTAGCAGACGCACACCCCTCCACATTTTTTCTGGGGGCACTTTAACTGCCCAAAGGTACAGGGACGAGATCCTTGAGTCCTATCTAAGACCTTATAGAGATCAAATTGGTCACAATTTAAGTTTAATAGACGATAATGCTCGTCCGCATAGGGCTAGGCTAGTCAATGAATATCTCCAGAGTGAGAATATTCGAAGGATGGATTGGCTAGCTAGATCTCCGGACCTGAATCCAATAGAGCATGTGTGGGATGCTCTAGGGAGGCGTATTGGAGCTCGTCACCCTTCTCCCAGAACCCTCGTTGAGCAAAGAACTGCTCTATTGGAGGAGTGGGGTTTACTACCCCTGGACCTCCTCCAAAGCCTGGTAAACAGTATGAGGGCTCGCTGTGAGACCTTGATAGCTGTTAGAGGTGATCATACTCCCTATTGATATCTTATTTCTTTAAGATCTGGAAACTTAGCTTTGGGTATGTTGGTAATAATTTGCATATTTCATAATTTCAAATATGTTCTTATTATTTTCATATAGCTAGTCAAATTCTCCATAGTTTAAACTATTTGTATACTATATTTTATATTTGTTAATAAATTAGCTTTTGAGAAATTTCAATATTGGTTAAGTTTCTTATTTTTTGGACACCAGTGTATATTATACAAGAATGACATCCACGGCGCCAATTTATAATTGTAACGAATAGTATTTGAATAAAAGCATTTAATCGGGTAAAACCCGGGCATTGCCCGGGTCATTCGGCTAGTGTAATATATACACGCAATTATCTTAATTGTAGATATGGCGTGTCTCTCCCAACTGTTAAATAAATAAAATAAAAATACCACTGGAATATCTTCAATATAGTGAGCAACCATTGTCTCAATAGTGATACAAAGTAGAAGCTCTGATTGTAATATAAGTGCAATCTTTTTTTAAACGTCAATGCAATTTTTATATCGTGAAGATAGAGGCTCTGCCTGGCCGGCATTCAAAGTTCTTCAAACTAAAGATACTTCGGCCAATAAATCTTTTTATCTCGATGTTTCGACAAAAATCTTTTGTCCTCGTCAAGATCGAACAAAAATTAAAACATTTGGTAAAACGTTAAAAATAAGAATATTTTTTAACGCTTTGCCAAATGTGTTTAATTTTTGCTTGCCCCTGACGAGGACAAAAGATTTTTGTCGAAACGTCGAGATAATAAAAATATTTACTGGCCGAAGTATCTTTAGTTTAAAGGATAATTTATATACTCCCCACTGCACAAACTTCTGCATTTAATATAACAACAACAATAGCCTTTATTGGGCACACGTGCCATACAGGATTCTCCCTGTAGAACAAAATAAACAAATAACAAATCAGCATCGTAGTTATATACAAATATTGGGTATTGACCTCGACCAATTATCGAGTTGGATCCGGTGTCTGTGCTAAATATTTTGATTGAGCTGATTTCCAGTATTTATAAAAAGGCGAATGCAAAGGGTCTGGATTTTACGACTTTTGCCATTAAAACATAAGGCGAATTGATATTATAGCCGGTCTCTTGACGAATAATTTCTCTTTCTTCTTCCATTGCCGTACAGTAGAACATGTAGTGTGGAAAATCGAGACTAAATTCACCGTTGCATAAGGTGCATTTTATGGTCTTAGTTTTCAATAGTGAAACATAATTAATTCTCTGTACTACAAAAAGGCTTCTTACTTGTACAATGATTCTCTTTAAGGATAGGGGGATATTGTCATTCAGATAGCATTCCATTGTAGGTGATGAATGAAAGTATTTATAGTGAGAGTAGAGTATTGATTTTCTTATTCTTATATAATCCAGCTGCAAGGACTAATCGGTTGCCGTTCTAATAATTAGGGGGATGTATCTTTGTAGAATATTGAAGTCTGTACATCCAACAAGCCATGAGAAGCCGGTGTTATTAAGTAGCTCTGTTATACTTTTTACCAGTCCGATATTCTGTTTTGAAGAAATTGAAATGGCCCACAAATGTGCCAAACAAATTGAAGGTAGCCTGCTGCCGTCCATTTTCAGAATTCTAGTCCAGAATTTTAAAGTTAGTTTTTTCACTGTGATATCAAGAGAGTTTCTTCCTGTTTCGGCCCTAAAAATATAGCCCGGAGTATAGCTTGGAAGGCACAGAAAACGTCTGAGAAAGGTATCCTGGATTATATCTAAGATTAAGACTTGATCATGTGCCCAGATTGGAGCCCGCATAGAGTAGGACTGTCAAGATCATAGAATCCAACAATCTCATACTTGCATGGAAGGATTTGAGCTTGGACTTCAAAATAATATCCCTCACAGCACCCATCGCGGCCATGGTCCTGCCTCTATAATTTAAGGCAACTTGAGTGAAAGAAATCGAAGGGGTTAGCGGGTAGCCCAGGTACGTATATTTTGATGTAACACTTAATGGACTTTGACCCCAATACCATCTTTCTGAACGCGCCACCTTTCCTCCATTACGGAAAACCATTATTCTTGACTTGTTTTCGTTCAGAGTTAGTAAGTTAGTTTCTAGATAGGTTTTCAGTTTATTGATTTTCAATTGAAGGTTTATTTTAGAATCACCGATCAAAACAATATCGTCGGCATATAGGAGGAGGTGTATGTTTCCGAAATTGGGTAAGTATATTCCTGACAACCCCGATTCATCAAATATTTTAATCAAATCATTAATAAAGAGTAGGAATAGGCATGGGGATAGTGGGTCACCTTGGAGCACCCCCGAACGAATTTCAATGAATTCAGTGATAGAATTGTTCCAACGAACAGCAGCGGTCATGTCTTCATAATAACATTTAATTAAGTTGACAAATAGGTGATTCAGTCCTATTTTGACTAGTTTTGTCCATAGCAATGCGTGAGGAACCGTGCCAAAAGCTTTTTTTAAGTCTACGAAGAAGGAGTGGCATTTAATATAAGGTTATCCCAAATGTTTGTGGTTTTCTTAAAACGTTGTTTTTTTATTAATTGGCAAATAATATTATTATGGCGAATACATCATAATAATACATAATACAATTACTTTATACATAATACAAAGATATTATATATAACGGCGAATAATATTGGTATTTCAATTTTTTGCAAGTGTTTACGAACTTTTGGGACAACCTTGTAATTAATTCTATGTTGTTGTCGTGTCCAATAAAGATCCTCAGATGTCTCCATATATCTCTATCACAGCAGTCGCAATGTCCTCTATCTTGGGTGTGTAAAGCTGCTGCTCTGGGTCCATGTCAATTTTCTGTTGTCGTGTCCAATGAAGATCCTCAGATGTCTCCATACATCTCTATCACAGCAGTTACAATGACCACTATCTTGGGTGTGTAAAGCTGCTGCTCTGGGTCCATGTCAATTTTCTGTTGTCGTGTCCAATGAAGAGCCTCAGATGTCTCCATACATCTCTATCACAGCAGTTACAATGACCACTATCTTGGGTGTATAAAGCTGCTGCTCTGGGTCCATGTCAATTTTCTGTTGTCGTGTCCAATGAAGATCCTCAGATGTCTCCATACATCTCTATCACAGCAGTTACAATGACCACTATCTTGGGTGTGTAAAGCTGCTGCTCTGGGTCCATGTCAATTTTCTGTTGTCGTGTCCAATGAAGAGCCTCAGATGTCTCCATACATCTCTATCACAGCAGTTACAATGACCACTATCTTGGGTGTGTAAAGCTGCTGCTCTGGGTCCATGTCAATTTTCTGTTGTCGTGTCCAATGAAGAGCCTCAGATGTCTCCATACATCTCTATCACAGCAGTTACAATGACCACTATCTTGGGTGTGTAAAGCTGCTGCTCTGGGTCCATGTCAATTTTCTGTTGTCGTGTCCAATGAAGAGCCTCAGATGTCTCCATACATCTCTATCACAGCAGTTACAATGACCACTATCTTGGGTGTGTAAAGCTGCTGCTCTGGGTCCATGTCAATTTTCTGTTGTCGTGTCCAATGAAGAGCCTCAGATGTCTCCATACATCTCTATCACAGCAGTTACAATGACCACTATCTTGGGTGTGTAAAGCTGCTGCTCTGGGTCCATGTCAATTTTCTGTTGTCGTGTCCAATGAAGAGCCTCAGATGTCTCCATACATCTCTATCACAGCAGTTACAATGACCACTATCTTGGGTGTGTAAAGCTGCTGCTCTGGGTCCATGTCAATTTTCTGTTGTCGTGTCCAATGAAGAGCCTCAGATGTCTCCATACATCTCTATCACAGCAGTTACAATGACCACTATCTTGGGTGTGTAAAGCTGCTGCTCTGGGTCCATGTCAATTTTCTGTTGTCGTGTCCAATGAAGAGCCTCAGATGTCTCCATACATCTCTATCACAGCAGTTACAATGACCACTATCTTGGGTGTATAAAGCTGCTGCTCTGGGTCCATGTCAATTTTCTGTTGTCGTGTCCAATGAAGAGCCTCAGATGTCTCCATACATCTCTATCACAGCAGTTACAATGACCACTATCTTGGGTGTGTAAAGCTGCTGCTCTGGGTCCATGTCAATTTTCTGTTGTCGTGTCCAATGAAGACCCTCAGATGTCCTCATATATCTCTATCACAGCAGTCGCAATGTCCTCTATCTTGGGTGTGTAAAGCTGCTGCTCTGGGTCCATGTCAATTTTCTGTTGTCGTGTCCAATGAAGAGCCTCAGATGTCTCCATACATCTCTATCACAGCAGTTACAATGACCACTATCTTGGGTGTGTAAAGCTGCTGCTCTGGGTCCATGTCAATTTTCTGTTGTCGTGTCCAATGAAGACCCTCAGATGTCCTCATATATCTCTATCACAGCAGTCGCAATGTCCTCTATCTTGGGTGTGTAAAGCTGCTGCTCTGGGTCCATGTCAATTTTCTGTTGTCGTGTCCAATGAAGACCCTCAGATGTCCTCATATATCTCTATCACAGCAGTCGCAATGTCCTCTATCTTGGGTGTGTAAAGCTGCTGCTCTGGGTCCATGTCAATTTTCTGTTGTCGTGTCCAATGAAGAGCCTCAGATGTCTCCATACATCTCTATCACAGCAGTTACAATGACCACTATCTTGGGTGTGTAAAGCTGCTGCTCTGGGTCCATGTCAATTTTCTGTTGTCGTGTCCAATGAAGACCCTCAGATGTCCTCATATATCTCTATCACAGCAGTCGCAATGTCCTCTATCTTGGGTGTGTAAAGCTGCTGCTCTGGGTCCATGTCAATTTTCTGTTGTCGTGTCCAATGAAGACCCTCAGATGTCCTCATATATCTCTATCACAGCAGTCGCAATGTCCTCTATCTTGGGTGTGTAAAGCTGCTGCTCTGGGTCCATGTCAATTTTCTGTTGTCGTGTCCAATGAAGACCCTCAGATGTCCTCATATATCTCTATCACAGCAGTCGCAATGTCCTCTATCTTGGGTGTGTAAAGCTGCTGCTCTGGGTCCATGTCAATTTTCTGTTGTCGTGTCCAATGAAGACCCTCAGATGTCCTCATATATCTCTATCACAGCAGTCGCAATGTCCTCTATCTTGGGTGTGTAAAGCTGCTGCTCTGGGTCCATGTCAATTTTCTGTTGTCGTGTCCAATGAAGACCCTCAGATGTCCTCATATATCTCTATCACAGCAGTCGCAATGTCCTCTATCTTGGGTGTGTAAAGCTGCTGCTCTGGGTCCATGTCAATTTTCTGTTGTCGTGTCCAATGAAGACCCTCAGATGTCCTCATATATCTCTATCACAGCAGTCGCAATGTCCTCTATCTTGGGTGTGTAAAGCTGCTGCTCTGGGTCCATGTCAATTTTCTGTTGTCGTGTCCAATGAAGAGCCTCAGATGTCTCCATACATCTCTATCACAGCAGTTACAATGACCACTATCTTGGGTGTGTAAAGCTGCTGCTCTGGGTCCATGTCAATTTTCTGTTGTCGTGTCCAATGAAGAGCCTCAGATGTCTCCATACATCTCTATCACAGCAGTTACAATGACCACTATCTTGGGTCTGTAAAGCTGCTGCTCTGGGTCCATGTCAATTTTCTGTTGTCGTGTCCAATGAAGAGCCTCAGATGTCTCCATACATCTCTATCACAGCAGTTACAATGACCACTATCTTGGGTGTGTAAAGCTGCTGCTCTGGGTCCATGTCAATTTTCTGTTGTCGTGTCCAATGAAGAGCCTCAGATGTCTCCATACATCTCTATCACAGCAGTTACAATGACCACTATCTTGGGTGTGTAAAGCTGCTGCTCTGGGTCCATGTCAATTTTCTGTTGTCGTGTCCAATGAAGAGCCTCAGATGTCTCCATACATCTCTATCACAGCAGTTACAATGACCACTATCTTGGGTGTGTAAAGCTGCTGCTCTGGGTCCATGTCAATTTTCTGTTGTCGTGTCCAATGAAGAGCCTCAGATGTCTCCATACATCTCTATCACAGCAGTTACAATGACCACTATCTTGGGTGTGTAAAGCTGCTGCTCTGGGTCCATGTCAATTTTCTGTTGTCGTGTCCAATGAAGAGCCTCAGATGTCTCCATACATCTCTATCACAGCAGTTACAATGACCACTATCTTGGGTGTATAAAGCTGCTGCTCTGGGTCCATGTCAATTTTCTGTTGTCGTGTCCAATGAAGAGCCTCAGATGTCTCCATACATCTCTATCACAGCAGTTACAATGACCACTATCTTGGGTGTGTAAAGCTGCTGCTCTGGGTCCATGTCAATTTTCTGTTGTCGTGTCCAATGAAGACCCTCAGATGTCCTCATATATCTCTATCACAGCAGTCGCAATGTCCTCTATCTTGGGTGTGTAAAGCTGCTGCTCTGGGTCCATGTCAATTTTCTGTTGTCGTGTCCAATGAAGAGCCTCAGATGTCTCCATACATCTCTATCACAGCAGTTACAATGACCACTATCTTGGGTGTGTAAAGCTGCTGCTCTGGGTCCATGTCAATTTTCTGTTGTCGTGTCCAATGAAGACCCTCAGATGTCCTCATATATCTCTATCACAGCAGTCGCAATGTCCTCTATCTTGGGTGTGTAAAGCTGCTGCTCTGGGTCCATGTCAATTTTCTGTTGTCGTGTCCAATGAAGACCCTCAGATGTCCTCATATATCTCTATCACAGCAGTCGCAATGTCCTCTATCTTGGGTGTGTAAAGCTGCTGCTCTGGGTCCATGTCAATTTTCTGTTGTCGTGTCCAATGAAGAGCCTCAGATGTCTCCATACATCTCTATCACAGCAGTTACAATGACCACTATCTTGGGTGTGTAAAGCTGCTGCTCTGGGTCCATGTCAATTTTCTGTTGTCGTGTCCAATGAAGACCCTCAGATGTCCTCATATATCTCTATCACAGCAGTCGCAATGTCCTCTATCGTGGGTGTGTAAAGCTGCTGCTCTGGGTCCATGTCAATTTTCTGTTGTCGTGTCCAATGAAGACCCTCAGATGTCCTCATATATCTCTATCACAGCAGTCGCAATGTCCTCTATCTTGGGTGTGTAAAGCTGCTGCTCTGGGTCCATGTCAATTTTCTGTTGTCGTGTCCAATGAAGAGCCTCAGATGTCTCCATACATCTCTATCACAGCAGTTACAATGACCACTATCTTGGGTGTGTAAAGCTGCTGCTCTGGGTCCATGTCAATTTTCTGTTGTCGTGTCCAATGAAGACCCTCAGATGTCCTCATATATCTCTATCACAGCAGTCGCAATGTCCTCTATCTTGGGTGTGTAAAGCTGCTGCTCTGGGTCCATGTCAATTTTCTGTTGTCGTGTCCAATGAAGACCCTCAGATGTCCTCATATATCTCTATCACAGCAGTCGCAATGTCCTCTATCTTGGGTGTGTAAAGCTGCTGCTCTGGGTCCATGTCAATTTTCTGTTGTCGTGTCCAATGAAGACCCTCAGATGTCCTCATATATCTCTATCACAGCAGTCGCAATGTCCTCTATCTTGGGTGTGTAAAGCTGCTGCTCTGGGTCCATGTCAATTTTCTGTTGTCGTGTCCAATGAAGACCCTCAGATGTCCTCATATATCTCTATCACAGCAGTCGCAATGTCCTCTATCTTGGGTGTGTAAAGCTGCTGCTCTGGGTCCATGTCAATTTTCTGTTGTCGTGTCCAATGAAGACCCTCAGATGTCCTCATATATCTCTATCACAGCAGTCGCAATGTCCTCTATCTTGGGTGTGTAAAGCTGCTGCTCTGGGTCCATGTCAATTTTCTGTTGTCGTGTCCAATGAAGACCCTCAGATGTCCTCATATATCTCTATCACAGCAGTCGCAATGTCCTCTATCTTGGGTGTGTAAAGCTGCTGCTCTGGGTCCATGTCAATTTTCTGTTGTCGTGTCCAATGAAGACCCTCAGATGTCCTCATATATCTCTATCACAGCAGTCGCAATGTCCTCTATCTTGAGTCTGTAAAGCTGCTGCTCTGGGTCCATGTCAATTTTCTGTTGTCGTGTCCAATGAAGACCCTCAGATGTCCTCATACATCTCTATCACAGCAGTCGCAATGTCCTCTATCTTGAGTGCGTAAAGCTGCTGCTCTGGGTCCATGTCAATTTTCTGTTGTCGTGTCCAATGAAGACCCTCAGATGTCCTCATATATCTCTATCACAGCAGTCGCAATGTCCTCTATCTTGGGTGTGTAAAGCTGCTGCTCTGGGTCCATGTCAATTTTCTGTTGTCGTGTCCAATGAAGACCCTCAGATGTCCTCATATATCTCTATCACAGCAGTCGCAATGTCCTCTATCTTGAGTGCGTAAAGCTGCTGCCCCGGGTTTGCAAATCTACAAAACATTAGATACAATATAAATCTTCTTCACTTGATATGCTCCATTAGTGATTGCGATTGGTTCTTAGATCGTGGCAATAATAGCGTTTCTAACAATAAAATTCTTCAATAAATAAGACAAATCATTTCATATATGTAGCATTTCTTCCTCTCGGAAAATTAAAATCCTCTTCAACAAATATAAAAAATAAGGTTATCCCAAAAGTTCGTGTTTTTCTTATTACTTACTATATCTTATTTACTTACTATTCTTGTTACTTCTATTACTTGGCGAATATTATTACAGCGAATAAATAATACAATTACTTTATACATAATATTTATTTATTTCATCTCAATTTGCACGAGCACAGCTCGCGAGTCACCTTGTCCAGATTATTTACACATGGGAAGTTGTAATGCTGGAGTGGCCCCCCGAACCTCACAGGAGGGTTATACATAATACAAAGACATATATATAATATATAGTCACGACCGTCATCGGCCGCCTCTGTCACGGATGCGCGCGCACAGGGAGGTCACGTGCTCGCCGGCAGCCAAGAAAAATTAAAAAAAAAAAAAAAAAAAAACTCCCTCGAGCCGGATTTGAACCAGCGACCTAAGGATCACCGTTGTAACATCTACAGTCGGGTAAAACACGGGCGTTGCCCGGGTCATTCGGCTAGTTATACATAACGGCGAATAATATTGGTATTTGAAATTTTGCGAGTGTTTACGAACTTTTGGGACAACCTTGTAATTCTATAAAACATTAAATACAATTTAAATCTTCTTCAATTGATATACTCCATCAGTGATTGATTTTGGTTCTTCGATAAATAAGACAAATCACTTCATATATATGCATCATTTCTTCTTCTCGGAAAAGTACAATCTTCATAAACAAATATAAAATAATAAAAATCAAGTATTGGGGATAGCAATCGCTATTTAAACCAAAAACTGACAGAATTCAAGGCGACTTGTTTTTTTTTTTTTTTGCTTATCCCTAGTACACGTGGTACAGGCCATGATAATCATGGTAAGTAGTTAGCGACTGCTTTTTTTACTGTAAGCGCACCACATGTCTACACATGTGAAAGCAGTTCGACTTTGCACTTACAAATGTGCCAGAGCCCCGTTTGGTTACTTGCACTCGCTGGTGGGGATGGACTTTTGCAATAATCGGGGGGGCCATTGGAGCATTTTTTATTTTTTTTTTAAACAGAAAAAAGTGTCCAATGCGGGAATAGAAACCGGGTCGTAGTGGTCGAAAACCAAACGGTTTAACCAGCCTTCCACCGACCCCAGGGCGGCTTGTGAAACCGATGAATACAAGACGTCTCTTCAGTCTGGTGTAAATTTTAATTTTCAATTGTTTAACTTTTTATGTTGACTTTGTTATTTATTGTTGACTGCATGTCAATAAATATTTTGTCTCGCTCAAAAAATAAAAAACAAAATGGCATCCGAGAATGAGTTTCTTGATTTATTTTATATTCTTCTCAAGCTTCGTGTTTCAGAAACTCTTCTAAAGTAGTATATGGTGAAATAAACCATAATCTTTAACTTATATTTATAATTGTAAAGCTAGAGGCTGCCTGGCCGGCATTCATAGTTCTTCAAATAAAAGACACTTCGGTCAGTAAATCTTTTTATTGTCTCGACGTTTCGACAAAAATCTTTTGCCCTCGTCAGGAGCGAACAAAAATTAAAACATTTGGCATAGCGTTAAAAATTATTCTAAGGCTGCAAATTTGAAATACCGCGTGAGAACGCCCTTGCAGCCTTAGAATAATTTCTAACGCTCTGCCAAATGTTTTAATTTTTGTTCGCTCCTGACGAGGGCAAAATATTTTTGTCGAAAAACGTCTAGACCATAAAAAGATTTACTGGCCGAAGTGTCTTTTATTTGAATAACTATATCTTGTATGTGCTGTATGTAAATAATACACACAAAAGCCTTTATTAGGGACATGCCCCATACAGATTCTCTCAATTGGGTAAGGTAATAATTGTGTTATTTACATAGGTAGTAAGATAGAAATTGAACTGGCTTTACTCTTCATCTCAAAGTTATTCACTTGTTGACTGGTCCTTACATAATGATGATCTAAAAAATGTATAGTAAGCTATTGCCTTAGATTTGCTTGCTAATATTTTTGAAAGCAATACGTAGGGTGAAATGTTGGTACATTTAATTTGTTGATATAGGGCCTTCCTCTCTGCATCAAGGGCTGTACAATTAAGCAGGTAATGGGGGAGTTCTTCTGTAATTTCTTTGTCACACAGTGTACATATTAAGTTTTTGGCCTCCAACGTCAGAACGTGTTTTTTTTTTTTAAGACTGTAAATAGTATTCTCGATTGAGCTATACATCGTTTGACTGGTAAAGAGAAATCATTGGTTAGGTAGCATTCTGTTTCTATGTATGTAAATAATACAAGATATAAATATACTACCTTCATAAATTTAATTGTCATCTATCGTAAAATATTTTAATAATTAGTATTTTTTGGCAATGAGTTTCTTTTCACATATATATCATCAAATATCAATGTTAGTTAAAGATTAATATTCATTTTATTATATATATATATAATAATATAAATATATTTATTTCAATTTAAAGCGCTATGTCCCCCTAGGGACACTTACGCTGTCATACATGTATGTCTTTACATTTGTCTATATATACATATATACAATAATTTTAGGCCGTGAAGAATAGTCATATGATATTAACGATAAAGAAAGAAAAATCGAGAACAGTGATATAAATATAAAATAAAAGTATTTAAACACGGATGTTTCTTTATACACAATACAAACTTCTACTGTCCTTACTGCGTTGAAAAGATATATTGGGAGGGCTTGTCTCATCAGTGGTGAACCCTCCCAGCGGTTTCGCCAATTTAATATACCAGACCGCTTCTCAGAGCTCTAATACTGTATTGGATCATTCTGCTTATATATGCAGCACTGAAGGGTGCTTCTGAGATTCAACCCTTCATTGCAGCATATATAAGCAGAATCGTTAAATACAGTATTAGAGGTCTAAGAAGCAGTCTGGTAGATTAAATTGACGAAACCGCTGGGAGGGTTTACCACTGATGAGACAAGCCCTCTCCAATATATTTTTTCATCGCAGTAAGGACAGTAGAAGTTTGTATTGTGTATAAAAGACACATTCGTGCTTAAATACTTTCATTTTTTATATTTATAGATGGCGCGTTATTGCTTTGAGATCGAGATATAAATATATGTACAATGTCATAGCTGTCCACTGTGGGAAAGACACCGATAGACTGCGAGAGTTCTCTCCTACAGAGTTAACAGGTCGATGAAGTGACTGGTTCTGCCTAGCTCAATCCCGATTTGATAGTTGTAT
>CP092874.1:93564448-93577696 GCA_030710605.1 Cordylochernes scorpioides | reverse complement strand
CCCTTACTGCAATGGAAAAATTAATGGGAGGGCAGTAGTGAACCCTCCCAGCGCTTTGCCAGTTTAATCTACCATTTAAACCGCTGGGAGGGTTCACAACTGATGAGACAGGCCCTCCCATTAATTTTTACATTGCAATAAGGGCAGTAAAAATTGTTTAATTTTTAAAAGAATCATACGTGTCTATAATAGTTTCGAATTTTCATAGCAGATGGCGCGCTAATGAATCATAATATGATGCGCATTGACACTTATACAAGAGAGTTTGAGACTCGTGTTCTAGTTTCTGTTGATAAATGTTACTATTACGGGTTACCACACAAAAATGGTGGAATATACTAGGGCCTAAAGTAAATGAATACACAGAAAAGCGTACACTCAAGAGTACAACACCAACAACAAGAAGGAAGTCAATAAAACTCGCGATTGGTAATATAAAAACAAAACAGTACTTATCTTTATGTATAAAAGAAACATTCGCGCTTTTAAATCCTTTTACTTTATTGTAGCGTTGGTAGGGATCGGACTCGGGTCACACCGGGATGCGAAGAGATCCCCAGACACGGCAAAATCACTTGGAAAAACACTTTAAGTGTCTCCACACCAATTCTCCACGCTCTGGACCCCCTCGCATTCACTTAGTCCTCTCTTATATACAGACATGGCCACATTCATCCAATGAGAAGACGTGAGAGATTGATTCACTAAAAAACGAAGACAACATTCTTCCCGCTAAAAACTGATCAGAAAAAAAAACTGAAAATATTTGTCAATATAATTTGACACTGTAATGCTATGGGTAAGCTTGTTTGCTACATTCAGTGAGTTGGGAATGAGGAGAGTACTGTTCAAGTTTTCCTTAGGACAGGTTTGATAATTAAGCAAGAGTTACTTCTTTTTACCTCCTAGAGAGTCTTTAGGTCTCTCTTCACTAGAAGGAAGGCTGATCATCTACAAACCATTTAGACCGGTGTCGTCAGTAACTTGAACTACTTCACGAAGACCTGGGGCATCCCGATCGAGGTCAGCTGGAAAAACAAAAACCCTCAGTCCATTTTTTTGCTTATCCCTAGTACACGTGGTACAGGCCATGATAATCATGGTGGGTAGAAGTAGGCGACTACTTTTACTGTAAGTGCATCACATGTCTACACATGTGAAAAGCAGTTCGACTTTGCACTTACAAATGTGCCAGAGCCCCGTTTGGTTACTTGCACTCTGTGGTGGGGTTGGACTTTTGCAAGAATCGGGGGCCATTGGAGCATTTTTTTAAATATAAAAAGTGCCCAATGCGGGAATCGAATCCGGGTCTTAGCGGTCGAAAACCAACAGTTTAGACCATTCTTCTACCGACCCCCTAGTCCAGTTTTGATAAGTCTAAACTATTATAGACGCGTATAATTCTTTTCAAAATCAAACAATTTTCTACTGCCTTACTGCAATTAAAAATTAATGGGAGGGCCTGGCTCATCAGTGGTAAACCCTCCCAGCAGTAGATTAAACCGACGAAACCGCTGGGAGAGTTCACCACTGATAAGCCAGGCTGTCCCATTAATTTTTCATTGCAGTAAGGGCAGTAGAAATTGTTTGATTTTTAAACGAATCATACGCGTCTATAATAGTTTCGAATTGTCATACCAGATGGCACGCTAATGTATCAGTCCAGTTTGTCAGAGAAAATTTTAGAATTGAAGCTTTGACTTCAAAAGAAAATTTTCATTCCTAGAAATGGTAGAATGGAAATAGATAACCGATGTTTAAGGACGTGCATTTCAAAATAACCGCAAATATTTGACATTCCGGCTGAAATTGCTTAAGGCCCTACTACCGCCTACTTTGAGGATAAGGCAGGTGTTCTTTGACGGTTCTGGAAGAACTCTACAGAGCAGATTTTTTCAGAAACTCGGGGGAAAAGCTTCTGCGTAGAACTATTCGAAGCCTTCTTCCAGTTGTCGGCGTTAGACAATTGACAATTGAAATAATTTTATAGACATATTGTCAATACATACAAAGGTACACAGTCTGTACTATTTTTAAAAAGATAATTATTATTACGTTATAGCGTAGAAAATTAGTCTTGGAATATTTTGAGATGTAAGTGTATTAATTGATGACGTCAGTACGACTAGTCGACAATTATCAACCAAACTATCTACAGCTAGAGAATATCGAGCAAGAAAGCTAGGTAACATATATGATGATTTACACATATAAAATAATAAATCTGTTTCAACTATTTTCATTGAATCATTAAATTAAATAATAAAATAAAATGATCTCTTCGCCACAATATATGTATATGCATGATACTACATATGTACAATAAATATGGTGCCTCTACCATCGCTGCAGAGTTTGCTTGAGAATCGCCAGTGGGTCTCTAACGACACCACGTATTTCGTGATATATCAGCGCTAGATGTCACAGTAAATAACTTTCCTTGTGACAATAATTGATGACAGTCACAGCTAGAGATAAAGACAGCGACTTCATTCATCCAAAGTGAACCATACTGAGGCATGCTCAAAACCCTGTACAGAGTTTGATAGAGTCTATATGAGATATAGAGATAGTAGTTTGAGAATCATATATATATTTTTGCTTATCCCTAGTACACGTGGTACAGGCCATGATAATCATGGTGGGTAGAAGTAGGCGACTGCTTTTACTGTAAGTGTACCACATGTCTACACATTTGAAAAGCAGTTCGAATTTACACTTACAAATGTGCCATAGCCCCGTTTGGTTATTTTCACTCGCTGGTGGGTTTGGACTTGTGCAAGATTCGGGAGCCATTAGAGCATTTTTTTTATCAGAAAAAAGTACCCAATGTGGGAATCGAATCCGGGTCGTAGCGGTCGAAAACCAACGGTTTAGACCATCCTTCCACTGACCCCCCCAATAATAATAATAATTTATAATTGTATGTAATTCTACTGTTCTCAAAGCTTATGTTCATAGTTCATTTAAAATACCCATTCCAAGATTCTAACATCAGTATCACTATAAAAGGTAGATCGAAAAATGCGATCTATTGTATTGTAGATTAAACTGGCGAAAACGCTGGGAGGGTTCACCACTGATGAAGATGGCCCTCTCATTAATTTTTCCATTGCAGTAAGAGCGATAGATATTGTTTATTTTTAAAATGAATCATACACGTCTATAATAGTTTCGAATTTTCATAACAGATGGCGCGCTAATGCATCATAATAATAATCACAAAATGGCTGTCGTAAAGATAGAGGTTGCCTGGCCGGTATTCATAGTTCTTCAAATTAAAGATACCTCGGCCTGTATAAATGAAGAGCGTCTCGAAGAAAGATGTAATGAGATTGTGGTGACCACACTTTGCTTCAGCGAGCGCGGACAAAGCTTCAATACACATACGGGCAGTAGTGTGGCGACCTCACTACGCCCTGGCAAGTGCGAGCTGGGAGAACACGTCACTACGCATGCGCGGGCTACATCCGAGACTTTCTGGCCACGCGCGTCGTCAACAACAAGGCTTGCTTCCAACGGCCGTTACTTCTTTTCTCTTTATATATTTCTGGCTTTAAATAAATTAATTTATTTTATAAGAAATAATTATAATTTTATCAGCGGCCTTTCCACAAGCCAAACCTACACGCACGCAACCATCCCACAAGATATTTAAATTTCTATTTTGCTTTGAAAAGATGGCATATTGTACCCCCCTTACTGAATTTTTTTGGTAAAATTATATAATAAATATATTATCTTTAAAGATTTTTAAAATGTGTTTATATACCTTTAACAGTGTCAACACTGAAAATATAGTTTTAAAAATTACAAAATATTTCCTCACAATGAGTTTCCTTTTATTTTAAATTGCTAGCTTTCAAGTGATAATCGCTCTTCAACTGGCTTAAAAAAATTTCGTCTATTTCTATCAAGAATAGTTAAAATCAAGTTAAAATTTCAATTTCAAATATCCACGCTGCGTGCGTTTGTATTTGTAAATATTTCTTGTAAGATATAGTCGATGTTTTTAAGCCCGTTGAAGAGCGATTATCACTTGAAAACTAGCGTTTTGTAATAAAAAGAAACTCATTATGAGAAAATATTTTGTAATTTTCAATGTTTTTAACAATTTTATCAAGAATAGAGATTAACTGAAAATATAGTACAAAAGTATTATCACTTTTCTATTATATTGTGAATATGTTAAGTAACTCTGAGAGAAAACTGACAAAAACTATAACAAGACTCAGAACAAAACACTACAAAGGAATGACAATACATCCAGATGGCACAAGAACCTATAGGACAGCAACAACTGTCTTAGCGTGGAACTAACACCCACTCACATATTCTCATGTCCAGCAATGGCCGCAGCCTTGCAGAAAATTGAATTAGACCCAGAGCAGCAGCTTTACACACCCAAGATAGTGGATATTGCTGCTTCTGTGATATAGATGCATGGAGACATCTGAAACTCTTCTTTGGACACGACAACAACAACAACAACATATGTTAAGTAAATCAACGTAAGAGCTGAAAGAGATCATTATGAATGATAATATTCATCAAAATGTTGACGAAACGTATTTTCAATAATATCTTTGAGGAAAAAAGAAAGAATCTCTTCATAATTCAAACAAAGGTTTTGAAGATCAATGTTTGGTTGGAAGTATGTTTGGAAAAAAATATATATATTTTGCTTATCCTTAGTACACGTGGTTAAGGCCATGATAATCATGGTGGGTAGCTAGCGACTGCTTTTACTGTAAGCACACCACATGTCTACACATGTGAAAAGCAGTTCGACTTTGCACTTACAAATGTGCCAGAGCCCCGTTTGGTTACTTGCACTCGCTGGTGGGGTTGGACTTTTGCAAGAATTGGGGGCCATTGGAGCATTTTTTTTTAACAGAAAAAGTATCCAATGCGGGAATCGAACCCGGGTCGTAGCGGTCGAAAACCAAACGGTTTAACCAGCCTTCCACCCCGACCCCCTGGAAAATAGATAGATTCATCAACCAATAATTTATTTAGTTACCTATGTTTCAATGATTCGTAGTCCCTCTCCTTAGTGGAATGGTTATTTTAAATGATTTCATAGTATTTAAGGATATAATTTTCTTGAGGAGAGTGATAGCGAGTTACTAAAAGGTCGGGAATTGAATAAATAGATGGTTGGTGGTGATGTCTTGTCCATGGAGCATATCAGATCGGTCCGTGTACCTTGATCACAATACCAGCCTACTGAGGTGTCTTGTTCATATGGATGTCCTCTTCTGGAGTACACGTGGTGGTAATGTCTTGTCCATGGAGCATATCAGATCGGTCCGTGCACCTTGATCACAATACCGGCCAACTGAGGTGTCTTGTCCATGGAGCAGATCAGATCGGTCCGTGCACCCTGATCACAATACCGGCCAACTGAGGTGTCTTGTCCATGGAGCAGATCAGATCGGTCCATGCACCCTGATAACAATACCGGCCAACTGAGGTGTCTTGTCCGTATGGATGTCCTCTTCTGGAGTACACGTGGTGGTGATGTCTTGTCTATGGAGCATATCAGATCGGTCCGTGTACCTTGATCACAATACCGGCCTACTGAGATGCCTTGTTCATATGGATGTCCTCTTCTGGAGTACACGTGGTGGTGGTGTCTTGTTCATGGAGCAGATCAGATCGGTCCATGCACCCCGATCACAATACCTCCAACTGAGGTGTCTTGTTCATATGGATGTCCTCTTCTGGAGTACACGCGGTGGTGGTGTCTTGTTCATGGAGCAGATCAGATCGGTCCGTGTACCTTGATCACAATACCGGCCAACTGAGGTGTCTTGTTCATATGGATGTCCTCTTCTGGAGTACACGTGGTGGTGGTGTCTTGTTCATGGAGCAGATCAGATCGGTCCATGCACCCTGATCACAATACCGGCCAACTGAGGTGCCTTGTCCATTGAACAGATCGGTCCGTGCACCCTGATTACAATACCGGCCTACTGAGGTGTCTTGTCCATGGAACAGATCAGATCGGTCCATGCACCCTGATTACAATACCGGCCAACTGAGGTGCCTTGTCCATGGAACAGATCAGATCGGTCCGTGCACCCTGATCACAATACCGGCCAACTGAGGTGCCTTGTCCATGGAGCAGATCAGATCGGTCCATGCACCCTGATCACAATACCGGCCAACTGAGGTGTCTTGTCCATGGAACAGATCAGATCGCTCCATGCACCTTGATCACAATACCGGCCAACCGAGGTGTTTTGTTCATGGAACAGATCAGATCGATCCATGCACCCTGATCACAATACTGTCCAACTGAGGTACCTTGTCCGTATGGATATCCTCTTCTGGATTGATGTCTGCCATATAGAAGGCTGCAAGGTTTGCCGGGTATATATGGTCCGGAGTGAGTTGGGTATTGTAACAGTTATTTCAGTTCCTGTAGGATCTAGTCATGTCTGGGTTTATCTTCATTCCTTTAAAATATCCTGTTCTGATTCTTGAATTGTTGTCGTTAATTCTCTGTTAATGTTGAGGTTGCATATGAGCTGAGGTATTTTGGTTTTTGTAATGAGTTTTGCTATTCGCGTCTTTCAGTGTTATTAAACTGGTTTCCTGAAATAGTAGGTTGACGTAGCTATATAACAAAGTTATTCAAGAATTCATTAGAATGTCGACTCCAGTGGTTAGCTAGCTAGCTTAGATGGACGCCAGGTTGAGGATGACCATAGAATTTGTTGACAATTGTGGGAAGTGACAAGCAGGTATGTGATTGAATGACAAGGAGATAGAAGAGGAACAACTATACTACACAATCATAATTGGAAGTGTACTTGTTTAACAATACTCGAATTAGTATTACCCAGGTTTTCACATAGATATAAGATTAGACAATAAAAAGGCATATGATGCACTAGCGCGCCATCTGTTATCAAAATTCGAAACTATTTTAAAGGCGTAAGATTCTTTTTGATATTAAACAATTTATACTGCCCTTACTGCAATGGAAAAATTAATAGGAGGGCCTGGCTCATCAATGGTGAACCCTCCCAGCGGTTTCGCCAGTTTAATCTACCATACCGCTGTTATATTGCATTTTTGGAACTTCCTTTTATAGTGATACTGTTGATAGACTCTTGGAATGGATTTTTTTGAAGAACTATGGGCATAAGCTTTGAGGACAGTAGAATTACATACATTTATAAATATATAATATGCTTCGAGCAATCGCTCTTCCACAAAAAAGGCATATATTGGATTGAATAAAATATTTATTTGCCAATATTTCGGTTGGCTCTACGTTAACCTTTATCAAGGCATTACATTTTTGTATAAACTTTGTATACAAACATTAAATAAAGACACTTATCCTTGGATATTTATATTTGGTTAATCTAATTGATACAAGAGGATTATATTTTTAATAAAACTTTGTAAAATATCTGCAAATAAATATTTTCATTCAATCCAATATTTTCCTTAATTTGAAATCTCGAGATATCATTCAACCAGCATGTATCATCCACCATGCACGTATATTTTCAAAAATTTGTTTTACAAACAGAAATAATTTTACACAAATAAATTTACTGGCAATGCGTTTCTTTTTTAAATCTCTACAGACCTTACTGCAATGATATGATTTAATGAATGAGAGGGCTTGGCTCATCAGTAGTGAACCCTCTCAGCGGTTTCGCCAAATTAATCTCTAGACCGCTCTACTATTGTATTGGACTGGTTTTGTTATATACCCTGCATTTTCTATGGAAGAGATTTAAAAAAGAAACGCATTGCCAGTAAATTTATTTGTGTAAAATTTTAACGATAGAGGGCAATAAAATTTAATTTACTAATATATAATGGTTATGAAAACATGTTTTGCGCGGAAGAGCTTTGCTCGATGCAATACCTTGAAATTTATATGTATGTACCTCTACAGACCTATAAGCTTATGTCCATAGTTCACTAAACACCATTTAGCTGCCTTCCATAGAAAATGCAGGGTATATAACAAAACCAGTCCAATACAATAGTAGAGCGGTCTAGAGATTAATTTGGCGAAACCGCTGAGAGGGTTCACTACTGATGAGCCAAGCCCTCTCATTCATTAAATCATATCATTGCAGTAAGGTCTGTAGAGATTTAAAAAAGAAACGCATTGCCAGTAAATTTATTTGTGTAAAATTTTAACGATAGAGGGCAATAAAATTTAATTTACTAATAAACAGAAATAATGTAATATATTCTTCTCTCAATATATAGTAGGTATTTAAAATATGTATATAATAACGTGTATATAAAAATAGTATTTATTATTAAGTTGTTAACGTGATAATCCTGTTGAAGTACTGACAAGTCCGAAAGCTTGAAAAAAAGAAATGTTGCACAAGATACTTAACCCTGGAAGCTTCATTCATTTTATAATATTCCTTTTTATTATCTAATGATTTAAATATGGATTGCTCTATTTTCAGAAAGATATAAGGTTGTCCCAAATGTTCGTGTTTTTCTTAAAACGTGGTTTTTCTTGTCAATTAGCGAATAATATTATAAAGGCGAATATATAATAATACAATTACTTTATACATAATACAAAGACATTATACATAACGGTGAATAATATTATTACGGCGAATATATAATAATACAATTACTTTATACATAATACAAAGACATTATACATAACGGTGAATAATATTATTACGGCGAATATATAATAATACATAATACAATTACTTTATACATAATACAAAGACATTATACATAACGGTGAATAATATTGGTATTTATATATTCTGCAAGTGTTTACGGAACTTTTGGGACAATCATGTAATATCATAATAAAATTAAATTTGAGCTTACGTCTATTGTTGTATGTTATCAATTTTGTAGTAATTAAATTTACTGGTAACGTGTTTCTTTTTAATGTTATCATCAAATATTATCTCTACAGACCTTACTGCAATGATATGAGTTATTGAATGAGAGGGTTTGGCTTATCAGTAGTGAACCCTCTCAGCTGTTTCCCCAAATTAATCTCTAGACCGCTCTACTATTGTATTGAATTGGTTTTGTTATATTCCCTGTATTTTCTATGGAAGGCAGCTTAGAGGTGTTTAGTGAACCTATGTACATAAGTTTATAGGTCTGTAGAGTTGTAATACATATAATTTCATTGATAGATAGTAATTGAATTTATAATCCCTTTGGTAAATTTATAAATAAAAGACAATTCCCTGAGAGAAGGGTTTCTTTTTTTTTATCACGACAATACAAGTTTTGGGATGTAACAGCCCTTTGACAGCTATAACTACGCTATAGATTGTAAATATCACACATAGTTATGCTTGTCGAAGGACTGTTACGTTCAAAGATTGTATTATTGTGATAGAAAAAAGAAAATTCCATCAGATATTTACTTTTAGTTATTGTTAAAATTGTTTATATTGTTAACATTTCAATGAAACTAAGGATAAAATAGAAGAGTCTCTTCCATTGACCGATCTGATCTGCTCCATGGACAAGACACCTCGGTTGGCCGGTATTGTGATCAGGATGCATGGACCGATCTGATCTGCTCCATGGACAAGGGACCTCGGTTGGCCGGTATTGTGATCAGGATGCACGGACCGATCTGATCTGCTCCATGGACAAGGGACCTCAGTTGGCCGGTATTGTGATCAGGATGCACGGACCGATCTGATCTGCTCCATGGACAAGACACCTCGGTTGGCCGGTATTGTGATCAGGATGCATGGACCGATCTGATCTGCTCCATGGACAAGACACCTCGGTTGGCCGGTATTGTGATCAGGATGCACGGACCGATCTGATCTGCTCCATGGACAAGACACCTCAGTTGGCCGGTATTGTGATAAGGGTGCATGGACCGATCTGATCTGCTCCATGGACAAGGGACCTCAGTTGGCCGGTATTGTGATCAGGATGCACGGACCGATCTGATCTGCTCCATGGACAAGACACCTCAGTTGGCCGGTATTGTGATAAGGGTGCATGGACCGATCTGATCTGCTCCATGGACAAGGGACCTCAGTTGGCCGGTATTGTGATCAGGATGCACGGACCGATCTGATCTGCTCCATGGACAAGACACCTCAGTTGGCCGATATTGTGATAAGGGTGCATGGACCGATCTGATCTTCTCCATGGACAAGACACCTCAGTTGGCCGGTATTGTGATCAGGATGCACGGACCGATCTGATCTGCTCCATGGACAAGACACCTCCTTTAAATTCTATTTATAAAGATTGTTGGAAAAATGTGTTAAAATAGTAAATCAATGATCTTGAAATACTTTTGGATTGACAACACCGTAATATAAAACCGAGAACAAAGGAGTGTTTTGTTTTGTTTACAAAATGAGTAATTGTAATGTAAATTGTTAAATGTTCTTTTTTCTCTCTCTTTGAAAATAATAAATTTAAAATACGTTCTTAAAAAGTAAAATCGCCTAATTCTTTAAAACCATTCAGCTGTAAGTAAACTTATTTGTTGTTTAATCATCTGAACCATAAAATATTCCCAACAAAGATAACAAATTCTTAACATACTTTATTACGCTAGTTATTTTCTTCAAAAAACACACATTCAATAATTTTACGTAAATATTTCATATAAATTCTAATCATATTGAACTTTTAGCCAACACTAAAGAGAAATATAAATTGAAAACTTATAAATAAGTCATTTTTATTATTTTATAAATAATTTAAATACTTTGTTGTTAGCCATGTAATAATATTTTAAAAATTTTATCCTGTAAAATTTTATAGAGATATTTATAACCCAAGTTTGTGGAGCGCAGAACGCCAACTACCCGGTGTAAAAGTTATTGCTGATTTTATCATTTATAATTGTTTTTATTTTCTACATTGTGTTTGTGTGAGATTAAAGATAACTTTTAAAAAACATTAAATCTTTCTTTAAGGTTCAAAATGATCACATGGCACAAGTGGAGATATAACTAAAGATAATATATAGATTTAAGAAAATCAATATTGATTTTTTCTTTTAAAAAAATACACTTCGGCCAGTTAAAGTTTTATTATAAAATAAATAAAGCTTCCAGGGTTAAGTTTCTTGTACAACCTTTTATTATCAAGCTTTCGGATTTGTCAGTCCTTCAACAGGAGTATCACGTTAATAACTTAATAATAAATATCATTTTTATATACATTATTATATACATAGTTTAAATACCTACTATATAATGAGAGAAAAATATTACATTATTTCTGTTTGAAGTTAAAGTTTTATTTTCTCAAATTTTCAACAAAATTATTTTGGCTTCGTGAGAAGAATTAAAATTAAAGCGTTTGGGAAGGCATTAAAAATTGTTCAAAATGCCAAATACTTTATTTTTATTTCTCCTGACGATGACAAAAGATTTTTGTTGAAACGTTAAGAAAATAAAACTTTAACTGGCCGAAGTGTCTATTTCTTTACAGAACTATGAATGCCGGCCAGGCAGCCTCTATCTTTACGATAATATTGATTAGTTTTATTGAACATTTTATTTTATATTTTTTTGAGGTGATGGGGAATAAAATTGAAACGAAAAAATGAATTATAAAAATATTGTAACAAAGTATTTATTATTTTATTAGCAGAGTATTATTTTATGTTTATATTTTGCTATTGTATTATGATGCATTAGCGCGCCATCTGTTATCAAAATTCGAAACTATTATAGACGCCTATGATTATTTTTAAAAATAAACAATTTCTACTCTCCTTACTGCAATGGAAAAATTATGGTAGAATAAACTGGCGAAACCGCTGGGAGGGTTCATCACTGATGAGCCAGACCCTTCCATTAATTTTTCCATTGCAGTAAGGAAAGTAGAAATTGTTTGTTTTTAAAAAGAATCATACGCGTCTATAATAGTTTCGAATTTTGATATTTTGCTATACTCTGTACACTTCCCTCTTTTGCTTATCTTTTGTTTATCACTTATAGTTTGTTCTTGTCTGAAATAAATTGTTGTCTCATCCCGAAGTTGGTTTTCCCCTATTTCATTTATTCTTGTTACCAGCCCCAATAAATAAATATATTTCCGTTGGTTTTCCCTAATTTTACCTCGTGGCAATATCTTGGAAATCATTCTCAGGGTCAAAAAAGAGTTATCTGGAAAATTTGATGATATTTTCTACAGTTGTTTAGGAGTTTATCGTTAAACAGACGGACGCACAGATCGACAGACAGACATATTTCGAATGATATAAACACATCAGGACGACAACAATCTCCTCCTTACCATCAAACTCCAAGGAGCAGGAATGGAAATCTAATGCTGCACATGACTGGTATAGAGCAGGAGGGACAAGCACCGGTTCTGTCCTCCCAAGAGAACAACAGTCGTGATTTCCAGACTTAAGTCTGGTCATCTACGGACAATGACTTTACAGAATGGTTGCAGGGTATTCCCACTATGTACTAAGTGAAATTCTCAGCCTGCAACCCCAAGACACATTATTGACTGTATTTACTCATCCATTGATGAGCTCTACTCTTCCCCGGCAGACACCATCAAAAGTCTCAAACTTTACAAGCTTGATACCTTAGTGTGATTGAGTGGAGATAAGAAAGAAGAAGAAGGATGACAACAGGTTTCTACGACCTTCAGACCTCCTCGCCCCCCAGCGCTGCTTCTAACCGATCGTAGGTGACGTCTCTGACCGAATGGTACGATTTGTTCGACTCGTTCTTCTACCCAGGATGACAGACGTCTTCAGAAGTTATGCCAGCGACTTGTAGGAAAATGCCATCTTCAACTATCAGGCTTGGAGCATGGTGGAAGCCATAGTCTTGTGAGGGTTGAACATGCCAATTCGTCATATTGCAAGCAAAACAGTACGAAATGGACTGAACTCAGCGAATGTGATGCAAGTGCTGTGGCTGGGCTGCTGATGCGCTGAGACCTGATGGTGGATGTACCTTCCTCTATTATTTTTGCCGACCTGCGTCGGTATGCCTTCTCGCTGTATGACTCAGACATCGCCTTTATGCTGGCTTTCCATGCTCTATCCATCCTGATCATCCGAATTCCAGACGTGCGGTCTGTTATATCTGTGTCCAGTGACGAATCGTAAGCACACCGTTATTGGTGCTGAATGATCATCCGACATCTGCTTCAGGAGGTGTTTAGTATCTGTAGGCTACCGCTGGACTTACAGGCCTGGATCTTCGGCATCGGCCTTCATACCGAGGCAATAGAGGCCACAAGTGTAGTCACTAT
>CP092874.1:93486079-93564348 GCA_030710605.1 Cordylochernes scorpioides | reverse complement strand
CTACAGTTGGCCGGCATTGTGATCAGGGTGCATGGACCGATCTGATCTGCTCCATGGACAAGACACCACCATCTCAGTTGGCCGGTATTGTGATCAGGGTGCATGGACCGATCTGATCTGCTCCATGGACAAGACACCACCACCACCTCAGTTGGCCGGCATTGTGATCAGGGTGCATGGACCGATCTGATCTGCTACATGGATAAGATACCGCCACCACAGAAAAAAATATTTTTTACTTTTAAACTACAGTATATCATATCCTTATCTATATACTTATGCCTTTATAAATATTGCCGATTTTCTTTCATGTGACCATTTTAAAACCATTAAGATAGTTTAGGCCTATTTTTTGTAAGATTTCTCATTTTCTCTTTAATCGTATCTAAATAAATTTAAGAAAACGTTTTAAAAGCAAAAATAATAACTCACAGAAATCCTTTATTAAGACACCAGTTTTATACAGATTCTCCTTTCTCATTGCCGGCTTGCAACTATTACCTCACGATGATCAATCACCATCATGCAGTGGAGATGAAAATGGTAAATCCAAGTTTTTTTCCCACTTACTGCTTTGTAAGAGTTGTAAGGGACCGAGCAATCATTCGACTTGATATTGCTATGGTTAAAATACTTTACAATTAATTACAAAACATTTTTTTACACAAACATAATTATTTTGAAGATTGAGCAATCCATAATTAAAATATATTTTTTAAAAAGATGCATATATTGGATTTATAATGAATTTATTGTTCCAATATTTCGAGGGGCAACTCGCCTCTCTTTATCGAGGATGTTTGTGTTTTTCACTAAAGCATGCGCGCACGCGTACACCACTCTCGTTCTACAAGGCCAATGAAAGAATTGTATCCTTGACTTAAACATTGCATTCAGTATATATACAGATAACAATTATATACAATATTACAGATAAATACCATTATTATTATTTTGTCTACACATTGTGCTTGAAATAGATATTTATATATAACAGTGTAACCGTAAATAATTGTGTGCATACATAATTATATGAAAGGAAAGGTCGCCTCTCCCATCAAAATAAACGACCTAACTAGACGCCATCTATTGACTGTCACCGCAAACTAGCGACCTCAGGTCGGTGACAAAGCCACAACACCAGTTTTGTCAAACTGAGAAGCGTCCACCTAGAGACCATGGTTTCGGGCTAATGGTCCTCTTCAGCCCAAGGCGGACTTTATTCTATGAGATCCATAAAGCATATAACGGAATCTTCACAATCTGCCAAAGAGTTGTTTAGCTGGTAAAGTGGTTAGGCCAAATCTATGTCCAAAATATAAATGGGCATTTTGCCGAGAGGAAGCAGAGAATAAAAGCAAAGGTCGCCTCTCCCGTCAAAATAGACGTCAAAACTAGACGCCATCTATTGACCGTCGCCGCAAACTAGCGATCTCGAGTCGATGACAAAGCCACAACACCAGCTTTGGCAAACTGAGAAGCGTCCATCTGGACACCATCTATATTTTTGCCATAGATTTGGCCTAGCCACTTTGCCAGCTAGAGACCTCTTTGGCAGATTTTGAACCCCTTGATGACAACTTGTAGATCTCATGGAATAACCTGTGCATAGACCTTCTGTTAGAACTGATTTTTTTTATTACGGACAAGGATTTTTGGAAGGATTGTGAGAGACAAAGGTAAGTTAGAATGTACAGCATACTTTACTGGTTGTACTGCTAGTTTATTTACAGTAATACCTCTGTGAGTTTTGACACCTCAGAGATGTACATTAGGTGTAGGCTGCAGATTATTTCTTCAACGAGTTGGGTTCTTATGGGCCGAGAAACGCATATGGCAGAAAGAACCAATCAGCACTAAGGCAATTCGGAAGTTTTTATGTGGGAAAATATCTGGATACCTTTAGTTACACAAAAAATGACAAAGAGTTGTGCTTGGAATATTTAACACTCATGATATCATAATAGCCAATCTTTTATTACATCATAGAAACGGCTACGCCTATTTTCTTCGTTTTTAAAAAGAATGTACAAATTTGTATTCTATATTCTATACATGACCACCACAATCACTTAAAAGTATGATAAAATTGAAAAAAAAAATGCATCGGCCGGGAATCGAACCCGGGCCGCCCGCGTGGCAGGCGAGCATTCTACCACTGAACCACCGATGCTTGAAGAGAGAATTCTAAGTGGGGTATTAAAGGAAGAGAACGGCGGCCAGTATGTCCTAGAAACGATGAGGGGTTGCCATGATGACCCCTGGTTAGCTGAGAGATAAGGTATCATCCCTTCGCTGTCTTAATATGGGACATCGTATAAGAAATACTTTTAGAATTGATATCAACATTTCTTTCAACGAAGTCTGGAATGTATTCTTCTTCTTTCTTATCTCCACTTAAACATGTGTTTTTGGTATTAAAACAAAAAAGACACATCCTGACCATGTTCACATGAACTTTTTAGATTTAACACTCATGATATCATAATGACCAATCGTTTATTACATCATAGAAAAACGGTTATGCCTATTTTATTCGTTTGTAAGGAAGTGTGTACACAAATATGTATTCCATATTCTATACATGACCACCATAGTCACTTAAAAGTCTGATATTTAGTACACATGCATTCCAATCTGTATAAAGCGAATGTACAAAATTTCATACTTCTAAGTATATTAAAAACTGAAAAATTGAAAGAATGTATGGAAATTAGTCCTTTCCCGACCACATTTTTATGGAATGCTAGCCACCCATTACACCACAGAAACAGTTTCGCCTATATGTCTTCGTTTTAAAGTAAATATACAAATTCTATTCTATAGTTTATTCCAAGTTTTTAAGTCTGAAATTTTGTCACTTGCATTGTTCGCAAGATTAAACTAATCTAAAAAATTCCAGACTTCTACCTCTAGTGTAGAATATATTTAGTGCTAGAACATTAGTCAGTTTTACGAACGAGTCTAGAAAAACAGTCAGTTCTAAGATTTATTAAAATGTACATATACGAGGTGTGTGTGTTCAAAAAGTATCGCGACTTTTGTGTGTTTTTTCAAAAATTATTTATTTATTCATGAATACCTATTTTGTCCCCTTCAAAGTAATCCCCATGAGATATTATACACTTGTGCCAACGGTTTTTCCAATCTTCGAAGCACTTCAAAAAATCATTTTTAAAAATCTTTTTCAGCTCCTCCTTCGATGCCGTCTTTATCTCGTCAAGCGTAGCGTAACGTCGTCCTTCCATGAGCCTCTTCAGTTTAGGGAACAAGAAAAAGTCACAGGGGGCCAGATCTGGGGAATACGGTGGCTGCGGCATCATTAGTGTGTTGTTTTTGGCCAAAAAGTCGCGCACAAGCAACGATGTGTGAGCAGGGGCGTTATCGTGGTGCAAAAGCCAATTTTTGTTCTTCCGCTGATCATTAAAATTTTAAAACACCATCAGGATGTTGGATTGGTTCAAAGCAGAACGTTAAACTATTCCTTTTTGTAGATGAAGGACGTTCCAAACAAAGCCTACTTTGAATACGATTCTAAAACCTGATTAGAAGCATCTTGTGCACTGGTGATTTTCTTCAATTTTTCCTTTCGCATTAATATTATAATTCCTTTTTCTCTTCATCATATTCGTGTAAGGATTGAATTTTGATTATCATTTTCACAACCTTTCAGAGAAATATATCTCATTATTTTATCAAGATAGAATGCCAGGAATTCAGAGGTTAGTTGCAAAATGTAATACATTGGGAAATATGGAAACTGATGTTCAGGAAGCAAGGCGGAAATATATGTCATTATCCTCCTCGCTGGCTTCAAGTTGCCTCAGTTCTAGCTCTAATGATCACCAGAGCTGTTTATGGCGCTCCCGTTTCTTGGCCTTTCTTGCTCTTCTGGTGCCCAATTGGCATATTAGATCTGTTCTGTAACTCTCCAGGCGAACGGCAACTTCTTTCAGCAACTTCCTTACGCTGCATTGTGGCCGGGTCTTTGAAGACTGGAAGAAGTATCTTATTGGAGTACATGGGGGGCAATGAGGAATAGATAGTACTTTGTACTCCTTCAGGATAAAAAGCGTACTTCGCCATTTTTTTTTTTTTTTGCATTCTCTTTCTGATAGCTCTTTTGGCATCTCTGAGCTGAAGAATTATTTGTAGAACAGATCGCGACTAAAGCTGACCCTTTTTGGTAGATGAGGGGCTCTTCATTTCTATCTTCAAATGAACGAATTTGACCTCTTGTTTGAAATATTTGCCAATTATGTCGTGATAATCGAATGTTTCTTCGTGGTATTGCTTGGAGTTTCTCTTGCATGGCCAGCAGTGGATGCACATCTTGGCGGCAGGTATTGATTGATAGGGAAGTAAAGATATCGTTTATAAAAAAAAAAAAATCCGGGCGTTTCTGGCGGATTGCTTCGCGAAAATTGCGCATAACTTGCAGGTAATATTCCTTATTGACCGTTCTACCCTGTGGCAAGGACTCATGATGCACCACGCCCCCTGCAATGGAAGAAAACTGTCAGCAAAACTTTCACATTCGACCGAATTTGGCGCGCTTTTTTCGGTCTTGGTTCGTGCGGCAGCTTCCATTGAGATGATTGAGCTTTAGTTTCCACGTCATAACCATAAACCCACGCTTTGTCACCAGTTATGACCCTCTGGAGCAAATTTGGGTCGTCGCGGACTGAGTCCAACATATCATTAGCAATGTTCATGCGATGCTGTTTTTGGTCGCAATTGAGCAATTTTGGTACGAATTTCGCGGCGACCCGTCTCATGCCCAAATCATTGATAAAAATCGAATGGCACGAGCCAATCGATACGTTTAGGTCCTCAGCAACTTCTCTAACGGTGATTCGACGATTGGCCAATATCATTTTCTCCACTTCATTAATTTTTTCGTCTGTTGTTGAAGTGCTCGGGCGTCCGGCACGCTCTTCGTCGTTCACATCTTCTCGGCCTTCTGAGAACATTTTGTACCACCGATAAACGTTGCTTCGGTCCAAGGTAGCTTCTCCGTATGCCACAGTCAACATTCGGAATGCATCCGCGCACTTAATTTCGTTTTCACACAAAGATTCTTTGATCCATTTTTTTTTTAATAGGTAAAAATCGAAGACGATCCAAAACACCTGCAAGCAAAGCAGCTGTCAACAATTATGTGAACATTCAAAATGGCCGAGCTTGTCGGCATAAGTGAGATACATGAGTACCAACATAAAGCCACAAAAAGATCGAAATTCAAATATACTTAACCCGCGAAAATTCAAAGGTCGCGATACTTTTTGAACACACCTCGTATATTCGAAAAAGAATGAATAAACAATATTAAGATAAAGGGTTTCTTTTAATTTTGATTTTCGCAAGTTTTCTAACAAAATTTCTGCTCTTCAACGGGCATATACTTCTATATACAATATCAAGATGAACTTTGTACAGTAATAATTGTGTTATTGGCATGTGTGGTCGTGCATCAGACTGTTTACAGCTAAAATATTAGATATTGCCACGTGGAGAATTAGGGAAGACCAACTTCAGGATGACACAACAATTTATTTCAGGCAAGAACAAACTATGAGTGATAAACAAAAGATAAGCAAAAGAGGGAAGTATACAGAGTATAGGAAAATATAAACATGAAAAATAATACTCTGCTAATACAATAATAAATATTTCGCTACAATATTAAAAGAGAACATACCAATAACACAATCATTACTGTACAAAGTTCATCTTGATATTGTATATAGAAGTATATGTCCGTTGAAGAGCAGAAATTTTGTTCGAAAACTTGCGAAAATCAAAATTAAAAGAAACACTTTACTTTAATATTATTTATTTTTTTCTTTTTCGAATAATTTCTAGGTAACTGTTACTCACATAAAATGTACCTATATATGTTTACATACAACTGTTTTAGAAAATTCAGGCAAAACTAATGTAATGGATCATTCTTTATCATTACTATTAACGTTTTTTTACTAAGGCAATAAACAAGTGCATATAAAATGAAAGGATTTAAAAGCACGAGTGTTTCTTTTATACAAAATAAAAACTTCTACTGTCCTTACTGCGATGAAAAAATATATTGGGAGGGCTTGACTCATCAGTGGTGAATGTAATTCCACTGTCCTATAAGCTTATGTCCATAGTTTCCTTGAAAACCATTTCTAAGATTCCACCCTTCAGTGCTGCGTATATAAGCAGAATCGTCCAATACAGTATTAGAGCTTCTGAGAAGCGGTCCTGGTGTATTAAATTGGCGAAACCGCTGGGAGGGTTCACCACTGATGAGCCAAGCCCTCCCAATATATTTTTTCATCGCAGTAAGGATAGTAGAAGTTTGTATTATGTATAAAAGAAACATTCGTGCTTTTAAATTCTTTCATTTTATATGTATAGATGGCGCGTTATTGATTTGTGTTAAAACAAGTGCATCTTTCTGATATATAATTAAAGAGAGAATTGCCTCTTTTGATACACAGTTATATATTAAGAAATAAAAGAAAAAGGCATCAACTTATTGTGCAACTGAAAGTTGCTGATAGCTTGCGCTATCTATCGGAAAAATATAAAATATTCTCTCGTTGATTTTTATTAAAATTATTCCAGAATTGGTCAAATACCCATTCTTGATTTATCAAGAAAAGCTAACCACGTATGCGTTTCGGGCTTTATTCCAATAGATGGCGCAAGTCATCAGTAACTTTCATTTGCACGATAAGGAAATTCCCTTTTTTCTTTCTTAATTTATGCACTTTATCTCAGTACAATATCAAATTTGTGCTATTTTTTCATAGTTCTATATGTAAAGTCTTTTTTTTTCATTGAGGGAGGCTTCCCCACCTTTAGAGAGTCCTCCTCCAGACAAGGACAGGAGTCTTTTTGGACAGCTCCTCAGTTCGACGCCGAGAAACACCATTACAACAAATACTTAAGAAAGAAGAATACACCTATCCCCCGATTTACACGGTAGATACGTTCCTGAGAAAAACGTGTAAATCGGGGGATAGGTGTACACAGAAATAAAAATAAAATGCATTGGCAGGTTAAAATATGCAGTCAGCACATAAGCTCGGGATTCCTCGTGAGATGTGTACACAGCGCATGTGTTCAATCACAGTAGCATTTAGTATAGTCGATAAAAACTTATTTGGAAAACCGTGTAAAAGCGAAAACGTGTAAAACAAGTACCGTGTAAATCGGGGGATAGGTGTACTTGCCATATATACAAAGATGTAAAGAGAAGTTAGTGATTTGGATCCATATATAAATTATCATTCTTATCAGTTTACTCTTTAAATTTTAAATATAGAATCACTATTATATTTTTATTATATAGGTTTTACACTATATATATATATATATTTTTTTTTTTTGCTCATCCCTATTACACGTGGTACAGGAAGCCATGATAATCATGGTGGGTAGAAGTAGGCGACTGCTTTTACTGTTAAGTACACCACATATCTACACATGTGAAAAGCAGTTCTACTTTGCACTTACAAATGTGCAAGAGCCCTCTTTGATTACTTGCTCTTTCTGGTGGGGTTGGACTTTTTCAAGAATCGGGGACCAATGAAGCATTTTTTTATCAGAAAAAAAGTGTCCAATGCAGGAATCGAACCCAGGTCGTAGCGGTCGAAAACCAATGGTTTAGATAATTTTTCCATTAACCTTCATATCTTGGGTTATATAATTACCTAGATCAAATTCAAAAAAGCGTGAAATCATATAAGAATGTACTCATTAAACGGTTAAAAAGAAGAGATGACCTATTTTTAGAAGAAACCTATCACCTATGATATCGCGCTTTTTAAGAATTTATAGAATGATCTGAAGAGGTATCGATGGACTTATGAGGACGGACGTCTGTAGTCCGGCGCAACGAAAGCCGTGGCTCCAGGATATCCTCATTAGCATCGCGGTGGGAAGTCGAGCTGCGACCTAGTTGACGGGACTGGAGTGGTCAGAAGGAGTCCACACGGACTTTCATACACAAGACCACTGAATATAACAAGTTGCTTGCAATAAAGACCAATACATTAAGTTTAATAGATTCTGCAGGATGTATATTTTAAGGCGAAAGTGTTGACTGTACATATTTCAAGCTACTATTTCTAATTGCTATATGCAAAATTTGACATCGAACGTTTAATTTTCATGCTTCCTAATGTTCAATTGTGTTAATTGTATATAATTAAAATATACAAGTATCAGAGTCATCAATCAATTCTTAATTCTGTCACAGTTTGCTTTTGTGAATGGAATAAATACCCAAATATGGCCTTTTCTTATAAGCATCGATGGTTTAGTGGTAAAATGCTCGCCTGCCACGCGGGCGGCCCGGGTTCGATTCCCGGCCGATGCATTTTTTTTTCTTTTTTTACAATTTTTAAAACTCATTTATATATTATACAAGAATAACATCCACGGCGCCAATTTATAATTATAACGAATAGTATTTGAATAAAAGCATTTAATCGGGTAAAACCCGGGCGTTGCCCGGGTCATTCGGCTAGTGTAATATATACACGCAATTATCCTAATTGTGGATATGGCGTGTCTCTCCCAACTGCTAAATAAATAAAATAAAATACCACTGAATATCTTCAATATAGTGAGCAACCATTGTCTCAATAGTGATACAAAGTAGAAGCTCTGATTGTAATATAAGTTCAATCTTTTTTGAATGTCAATACAATTTATATATCATAAAGATAGAGGCTCTGTCTGGCCGGCATTCAAAGTTCTTCATACTAAAGATACTTCGGCCAAAATATCTTTTTATCTCGATGTTTCGACAAAAATCTTTTGTCCACGTCAGAAGCGAACAAAAATTAAAACATTTGGTAAAACGTTAAAAATAAGAATACTTTTTAACGCTTTGCCAAATGTTTTAATTTTTGCTTGCCCCTGACGAGGACAAAATATTTTTTGTCGAAACGTCGAGATAATAAAAAGATTTACTGGCCGAAGTATCTTTAGTATGAAGGATAATTTATATGCTCTCCACTGCATAAATCTCGGCATCGAATATAAGGTTGTCCCAAAAGTTTGTGGTTTTCTAAAAACGATGTTTTTCTTATTACTTGGCAAATAATATTATTACGGCGAATACATAATAACACATAATACAATTACTTTATACATAATACAAAGATATTATACATAACGGCAAATAATATTGGTATTTGAAATTTTGCAAGTGTTTACGAACTTTTGGGACAACCTTGTAATTAATTCTATGTTGTTGTCGTGTCCAATGAAGAGCCTCAGATATCCCCATACATCTCTATCACAGCAATGTCCTCTATCTTGGGTGTGTAAAGCTGCTGTTCTTGGGTAGGCAATTCTATAAAACATTAGATACAATTTTGAAAATAGAGCAATCCATAAATAAATCTTTAATTAAAAAGACATATATTGGATCAAAATATCATTTATTTTACCAATATTTCAGTTGGCTGAAGGCCAACCTTTATCAAGGTGTTATAATTTATATTATTATTATTTTTTCTATAACACCTTGATAAAGGTTGGCGTTCAGCCAACTGAAATATTGGTAAAATAAATGATATTTTGTTCCAATACATGCCTTTTTAATTAATTAGATACAATTTAAATCGTTTTCAGTTGATATGCTCCATCAGTGGCTGAGATTTACTCTTAGATCTCAGCAATAATATCGTTCTTAACATTATATAAGCTTCGATGAATAAGACAAATAATTTCATAGATTCGCCCTTCTCGGAAAAGTGAAATCCTCTTCTACACATATAAAATATCAGGTTGTCCCAAAAGTTCGTGTTTTTCTTAAACATTGATTTTCTTATTACTTGGCGAATATTATTACGGTGAATACATAATACAAAAACATTATACATAACGGCGAATAATATTGGTATTTGAAATTTTTGCAAGTGTTTACGAACTTTTGAGACAACCTTGTAATTCTATAAAACATTAGATACAATATAAATCTTCTTCAGTTGATATACTCCATCAGTGATTGAGATTGGTTCTTCGATAAATAAGACCAATCATTTCATATATAAGCATCATTTCTTCTTCTCGGAAGAGTACAATCTTCATAAACAAATATAAAATAATAAAAAACAAGTATTGGGGACAGTAACCGCTATCTAAACCAGAAACTGACAGAATTCAAGGCGACTTGTTTTTTTTTGCTTATCCCTTGTACACGTGGTACAGGCCATGATAATCATGGTGGGTAGTTAGCGACTGTTTTTTTTACTGTAAGCGCACCACATGTCTACACATGTGAAAAGCAGTTCGACTTTGCACTTACAAATGTGCCAGAGCCCCGTTTGGTTACTTGCACTCGCTGGTGGGGTTGGACTTTTGCAAGAATCGGGGGGCCATTGGAGCATTTTTTATTTTTTTTTAAACAGAAAAAAGTGTCCAATGCGGGAATAGAAACCGGGTCGTAGTGGTCGAAAACCAAACGGTTTAACCAGCCTTCCACCGACCCCAGGGCGGCTTGTGAAACCGATGAATACAAGACGTCTCTTCAGTCTGGTGTAAATTTTAATTTTCAATTGTTTAACTTTTTATGTTGACTTTGTTATTTATTGTTGACTACATGTCAATAGATTATTTGTCTCGCTCAAAAATTGAAAAACAAGATTGCATCCGAGAATAAGTTTTTTGATTTATTTTATATTCTTCTCAAGCGCTTTGTGATTCAGAATATCTTCTACAGTAGTATATGATAGAAAATAAACCATAATCTTTAACGGATATTTATAATTGTAAGTATATCTTGTATTGTAAAGCTAGAGGCTGCCTGGCCAGCATTCATAGTTCTTCAAATAAAATACACTTCGGTCAGTAAATCTTTTTATTGTCTCGACGTTTCGACAAAAATCTTTTGCCCTCGTCAGGAGCGAACAAAAATTAAAACATTTGGCATAGCGTTAAAAATTATTCTAAGACTGCAAATTTGAAATACCGCGTGAGAACGCCCTTGCAGCCTTAGAATAATTTCTAACGCTCTGCCAAATGTTTTAATTTTTGTTCGCTCCTGACGAGGGCAAAATATTTTTGTCGAAAAACGTCTATACCATAAAAAGATTTACTGACCGAAGTGTCTTTTATTTGAATAACTATATCTTGTATGTGCTGTATGTAAATAATATACACAAAAGCCTTTATTAGGGACATGCCCCATACAGATTCTCCCAATTGGGTAAGGTAATAATCATCTTGTGTTATTTACATAGGTAGTGAAATAGAAATTGAACTGGCTTTACTCTTCATCTCAAAGTTATTCACTTGTTGACTGGTCCTTACATAATGATGATCTAAAAAATTTATAGTAAGCTATTGCCTTAGATTTGTTTGCTGATATTTTTGAAAGCAATACGTAGGGTGAAATGTTGGTACATTTAATTTGTTGATATAGGGCCTTCCTCTCTGCATCAAGGGCTGTACAATTAAGCAGGTAATGGGGGAGTTCTTCATTAATTTCCCTGCCAAGCCGTGTGCACATTAAGTTTTTGGCCTCAAACGTCAGAACGTGTTTTTTTTTTTTGAAGACTGTAAATAGTATTCTCGATTGAGCTATACATCGTTTGACTGGTAAAGAGAAATCATTGGTTAGGTAGCATTCTGTTTATATGTATGTAAATAATACAAGATATAAATATACTACCTTCATAAATTTAATTGCCATCTATCGTAAAAATTTGTAATAATTTGTATTTTTTGGCAATAGGTTTCTTTTCACATATACAGGGTCCATCATGAAAGAAATGAGCATTTACTGGCAAAAAACATTTATTGATCGTAATTTGTGCGAATGTTCAATATTCTTCAAAATACATTCCTCCTGCATCAATACACTTGCGGAGATGCGTTTGCCACGCCTGAAAGGCACCCTGAAACTCCTCGACAGAAATGCTTCTCAGGAACGTTGTAACATGGTGTTGGATGTTTTCCACGGTTTCCCAATGTTTTTCTTTCATCTCTCTCTTGAGTCGCGGAAACAAAAAGAAGTCACATGGAGCTAAGTCGGGACTGTAAGGGGGGTGAGAGATCACCGAGGTGTTGCTCCGGGCCAGGAAGTTGGTAATGATGAAGTCTGTGTAGCTGGTGGCATTGTCATGGTGGAGCTTGACCGTGTCTTTGATGTCAGTCCTCACGCGTACGATCTGGCGTTTCAATCTCCTGAGCACCTCCAGGTAAAAGGCTGAGTTTACAGTTTGTCCCTGCGGTACAAAAATCACAATGGACTATTCCTCGGATGTCAAAGAAAACAATGATCATCGTTTTGATGCGCGACTTGCTCATTCGCGCTTTCTTAGGGCGTGGGGATGATTTTGTGTGCCATGCACAGCTCTGCCTTTTCGACTCTGGGTCGTATTCAAACATCCAGGATTCGTCTCCGGTTACTACAGAGTTCAGAAAGTCCGGTTCATTTTGAATCAAATCCAACAATTCTTGACAGCGCAAAACTCTAAGTTTTTCTGGTCTTGCGTCAACACTTTCGGCACAGGCTTCGCACAGACCTTACGCATTTGCAGATCCTCGGTCACTATCCCATGTACCACAAATGTGGACATGTGTAATGTGTCAGCAATTTGCTGGATGCTTAATCGACGGTCGGTACGCGAAAATTCGAGCACACGATCCACGTTCTTGTCAGTTCTGGCCGTTGTTGGGCGTCCTGAACGGGGTTCGTCGGCGACCTACTCCCGGCCCTCCTTGAACGCCTTGTGCCACTTCCCAGACTGTGATCTTGAAATGCAATCGTCTTTGAAGGCTTTTTGCAGCATCTGGAATGTTTCGGTTGCATTTTTTCCAAGCCTGACGCAAAACTTTATGGCGTATCGTTGTTCAAGCGAACGCTCCATCGCGCTATGTTACAAAAGTTGAAAACACACTTCAAGCGGAGGCATGTATCTCCCCTCATACTGCTCGAACCCAATTGACGACCGGATGGATTGAAAGGGCATATCCCTCCACCACATTTTCCACGGTTTTACCGTGCTGCCATCTATCGCCGCGTCACAATAACATTATGCTCATTACTTTCATAATAGACCCTGTATATCATCAAATATCAATGTTAGTTAAAGATTGAATAGTCATATGATATTAACAAGGAAAAAGAGAGAAAAATCGAGAACATAGATATAAATATAAAATAAAAGGATTTAAGCACGATATTTTCTTTTATACACAATACAAACTTCTACTGCCCTTACTGCGATGAAAAAATATATTGGAGAGGGCTTGTCTCATCAGTGGTAAACCCTCTCAGCGGTTTCGTCAATTTAATCTAACAGACCGCTTCTTAGAGCTCTAATACTGTATTGGACGATTCTGCTTATATATGCAGCACTGAAGGGAGCTTCTGAGATTCAACCCTTCATTGCAGCCTATATAAGCAGAATCGTTCAATACAGTATTAGAGCTCTAAGAAGCGGTCTGGTAGATTAAATTGACGAAACCGCTGAGAGGGTTTACCACTGATGAGACAAGCCCTCTCCAATATATTTTTTCATCGCAGTAAGGGCAGTAGAAGTTTGTATTGTGTATAAAAGACACATTCGTGCTTGAAACCTTTTATTTTATATGTATATATGGCGCGTTATTGCTTTGAGATCGAGATATAAATATATGTACAATGTCATAGCTGTCCATTGTGGGAAAGACACCGATAGACTGCGAGAGTTCTCTCCTACAGAGTTGAAAGGTCGATGAGGTGACTGGTTCTGCCTAGCTCAATCCCGATATGATATTTGTATAAAGTGGCTACACTTGTGGCCTCTATTGCCTCGGTATAAAGGCCGATGCCGAAGATCCAGGCCTGTAAGTCCAGCGGTAGCCTACAGGGAGCTAATATCTCCTGAAGTAGATGTCGGATGACCACATAGCATCAATAACGGTGTATTAACGAGTCGTCACTGGACAGATATAACAGACCGCACGTCTGGAAGTCGGATGATCAGGATGGACAGAGAATGGAAAGCCAGCATAAAGGCGATGTCTGAGTCATACAGCGAGAAGACATACCGACGCAGGTCGGCAAAAAGAATGGAGGAAGGTACATCCACCATCGGGTCTCAGCGCATCAGCAGCCCAGCCACAGCATTTGCATCGAAGCTCGTTGAGTTCAGAGCCTTTCGTACTGTTTTGCTTGCAATATGACGGATTGGCATGTTCAACCCTCACAAGACTATGGCTTCCACCATGCTCCAAGCCTGATAGTTGAAGATGGTATTTTCCTACAAGTCGCTGGCATAACTTCTGAAGACGCCTGACATCCTATGTAGAAGCACGAATCGAACGAATCGTACCATTCGGTCAGAGAAGTCACCTCCGATCAGTTAAAACCAGCGCTGGGGGGCGAGGAGGTCTGAAGGTCGTAGAAACCTGTTGTCGTCCTTCTTCTTCTTCTTTCTTATCTCCACTCAATCACACTAAGGTATCAAGCTTGTAAAGTTTGAGACTTTTGATGGTGTCTGCCGGGGAATAGTAGAGCTCATCAATGGATGAGTCAATACAGTCAATAATATATCTTGGGGTTGCAGGCTGGGAATTTCACTTAGTACATAGTGGGAAAACCCTGCAACTATTCTGTAAACTCATTGTCCGTAGATGACCAGACTTAAGTCTGGAAATCACGACTGTTGTTCTCTTGGGAGGACAGAACCGGTGCTTGTCCCTCCTGCTCTGTACCAGTCATATGTGCAGCATTAGATTTCCATTCCTGCAGGCATTGGATTTTGATGGTACGGAGGAGGTTGTTGTCGTCCTGATGTGTTTATATCATTCGAAATATGTCTGTCTGTCGGTCTGTGCGTCCGTCTGTTTAACGATAAACTCCTAAACAACTGTAGAAAATATCATCAAATTTTACAGATAACTCTTTTTTGACCCTGAGAATGATTTCCAAGATATTGCCACGTGGAGAATTAGGGAAAACCAACGGAAATATATTTATTTATGGGGCTGCTAACAAGAATGAATGAAATAGGGGAAAACCAACTTCGGGATGAGACCATTTATTTCAGGCAAGAACAAACTATGAGTGATAAACAAAAGATAAGCAAAAGAGGGAAGTGTACAGAGTAGAGTAAAATATCAAAATTCGAAACTATTACAGACACGTATTATTCTTTTTAAAAATAAACAATTTCTACTGTCCTTACTGCAATGGAAAAATTAATGGAAGGGTCTGGCTCATCAGTGATGAACCCTCCCAGCGGTTTCGCCAGTTTAATCTACCATAATTTTTCCATTGCAGTAAGGAGAGTAGAATTTTTTTATTTTTAAAAAGAATCATACCTGTCTATAATAGTTTCAAATTTTGATAACAGATGGCGCGCTAATGCATCATAATACAATAGCAAAATATAAACAAAAAATAATACTCTGCTAATAAAATAATAAATACTTTGTTACAATATTTTTAGAAATTATTTTTTCGTTTTAATTTTATCCCCCCCCCCCCCCCCCTCAAAAAATTATGCAATTTTAATACAACTAATCAATATTATCGTAAAGATAGAGGTTGTCTGGCCAGCATTCATAGTTCTGTAAAGAAATAGACACTTCGGCTAGTTAAAGTTTTATTTTCTTAACGTTTCAATAAAAATCTTTTGTCATCGTTAGGAGAAATAAAAATAAAGCATTTAGCAATTTTTGAACATTTTTTAACGCCTTGTCAAATGCTTTATTTTTTAATTCTTCTCACGAAGGTAAAATAATTCTGTTGAAAATTTGTGAAAATAAAACTTTAACTGGCCGAAGGGTGTATGGACCGATCTGCTCCATGGACAAGGCACCTCAGTTGGCCGGTATTGTGATCAGGGTGCATGGACCGATCTGATCTGCTCCATGGACAAGACACTTCGGTTGGCCGGTATTGTGATCAGGGTGCATGGACCGATCTGATCTGCTCCATGGACAAGACACTTCGGTTGGCCGGTATTGTGATCAGGGTTCATGGACCGATCTGATCTGCTCCATGGACAAGACACCTCAGTTGGCCGGTATTGTGAACAGGGTGCATGGACCGATCTGATCTGCTCCATGGACAAGGCACCTCAGTTGGCCAGTATTGTGATCAGGGTGCATGGACCGATCTGATCTGCTCCATGGACAAGGCACCTCGGTTGGCCGGTATTGTGATCAGCGTGCATGGACCGATCTGATCTGCTCCATGGACAAGACATCTCGGTTGGCCGGTATTGTGATCAGGGTGCATGGACCGATCTGATCTGCTCCATGGACAAGACACCTCAGTTGGCCGCTATTGTGATCAGGGTGCATGGACCGATCTGATCTGCTCCATGGACAAGACACCTCAGTTGGCCGGTATTGTGATCAGGGTGCATGGACCGATCTGATCTGCTCCATGGACAAGACACCTCAGTTGGCCGGTATTGTGATCAGAGTGCATGGACCGATCTGATCTGCTCCATGGACAAGACACCTCAGTTGGCCGGTATTGTGATAAGGATGCATGGATCGATCTGATCTGCTCCATGGACAAGACACCTCGGTTGGCCGGTATTGTGATCAGGGTGCATGGACCGATCTGATCTGCTCCATGGACAAGACACCTCAGTTGGCCGGTATTGTGATCAGGATGCACGGACCGATCTGATCTGCACCATGGACAAGACACCTCAGTTGGCCGGTATTGTGATCAGGATGCACGGACCGATCTGATCTGCTCCATGGACAAGACACCTCAGTTGGCCGGTATTGTGATCAGGATGCACGGACCGATCTGATCTGCTCCATGGACAAGACACCTCAGTTGGCCGGTATTGTGATCAGGATGCACGGACCGATCTGATCTGCTCCATGGACAAGACACCTCGGTTGGCCGGTATTGTGATCAGGATGCATGGACCGATCTGATCTGCTCCATGGACAAGACACCTCAGTTGGCCGGTATTGTGATCAGGGTGCATGGACCGATCTGATCTGCTCCATGGACAAGACACCTCAGTTGGCCGGTATTGTGATCAGGGTGCATGGACCGATCTGATCTGCTGCTCCATGGACAAGACACCTCAGTTGGCCGGTATTGTGATCAGGGTGCATGGACCGATCTGATCTGCTGCTCCATGGACAAGACACCTCAGTTGGCCGGTATTGTGATCAGGGTGCATGGACCGATCTGAGCTGCTCCATGGATAATGCACCTCGGTTGGGCGGTATTGTGATCAGGGTGTATGGACCGATCTGATCTTCTCCATGGACAAGACACCTCAGTAGGCCGGTATTGGGATCAGGGTGCCTGGACCGATCTGTTCCATGGACAAGACACCTCAGTTGGCCGGTATTGTGATCAGGGTGTATGGACCGATCTGATCTGCTCCATGGACAAGACACCTCAGTAGGCCGGTATTTTGATCAGGGTGCCTGGACCGATCTGTTCCATGGACAAGACACCTTAGTTGGCCAGTATTGTGATCAGGGCGCATGGACCGATCTGATCTGCTCCATGAACAAGGCACCTCGGTTGGCCGGTATTATGATCAGGGTGCATATTTACGGGGCTGCTAACCAGAATGGATGATTTTTGAGCCCCGATGGTCGCATAAAGCGGAATATATACAAAGCACTATATACATTCCACTGTTGGAGGGGCCTGGGGATGGGTGGCCAGAGGATCATCGCCGGGTGAGGCCAGGAGATGGCCGGGATGTAGAGGAGGATCAGGGATTTTTCTTAAATCTATATATTATCTTTATTTATATCTTTACTTGTGCCATGTGATAATTTCGAACCTTGAAGAAATATTTAAGGCTGTTTTTTAAGTTATCTTTAGCCCAACACACACAATGTAGAAAATAAAAACAATTATAAATGATAAAATCAGCAATAATTTTTACAAAGGGTAGTTGGCGTTCTGCGCTCCACAAACTTGGGTTATAAATATCTCTATAAAATGTTTCAGAATAAAATTCTTAAAATATTAATACAAGGCTAACAAAGTAGAGTTAAACCTGTCTATAGCACCCCCTCTAAATAACACCTTCCTCTCTATAGCGCCCGATTTTAAATACGTAGTACAATGCGATTTACATTAAAAGTGACTTGTCTATAGCACCCCCTCTAAATAGCGCCTCCCTCTCTATAGCGTCCGATTTTAAATACATAGTACGATGCGATTTACATTAAAAGTGACCTGTCTATAGTACCCCCTCTCTATAGCACCCTATTTTGGTGAGTCCCAAGAGGGGGCGCCATAGACGGGTTTAACTATATTTTAATTAATTAGAAAAATCATAAAAATAACTTACTCATACATTAATTAAGAAAAAGGCATCTCCTTACCGTTCAACTTAAACTTGCTGATAGCTGGAGTCATCTATCAGAATAAATATCAACTATTCGTTGATTTTTGATTATTCCAGAATTTGCCAAATACCCATTCTTGATTAATCAAGAAAAGCTAATTACATACGCTTGGTTCATCGAATAGTTGATATTTATTCCGATAGATGGCGCAAGCCACCAGCAACTTTCAGTTACACGATGAGGAGATGCCTTTTTCTTAATTTATTCATCTTATCCCAGTACAATTTCACTTTTTTGCTATTTTTTTCACATTATTTATACAGTTTTATAATTTTTAGCGTGTTGAATATTCAATATGATTAGAATATATATAAATTTTGCGTAAAATTGTTGAATGTGTGTCTTGTAAAGAAAATAACTAGCAATAAAAAGCATATTTAAAAGATGTTATCTTTATAAATAAAGTAAAAACACACACACATGTTGATCTTTTTTTTATTCTTAATTTCTTTAAAACGTTAACAATCCAAACAAATTTACTTATAAATAAAAGACAATTTGCTAAGGGAAGAGTTTTTTTTTTTTATTACGACAATACAAGTTTTGGGCATAACAGCCCATTGACAGGTATGACTATAATATTTATAATCAATTTTTTTTATTATTATCCCTAGTACACGTGGTACAGGTCCTAAATATCATGGTGGGTAGAAGTAGGCGGCTTCTTTTACTGTAAGTGCACCACATGTCTGCACATTGTGAAAAGCAGTTCGACATTTCACATACAAATGTGCCATAGACCCTTTTAGTTACTTGCACTCGTAGGTGGGGTTGGACTTTTGCAAGAATCGGGGCCATTGGAGCATTTTTTAATCAGAAAAAAGTGCCCAATGCGAGATTCGATTCCGGGTCGTAGCGGTCGAAAACCAATGGTTTAGACCATCCTTCCACCGACCCCCATCAATATTGTAATTATACCTATTAAAAGGCTGTTACACCCCAAAGCTTGTATTGTCGTGATGGAAAAAATGAAACTCTTTTCTCAGCGAAAATTGTCTTTTATTTATATTTTACCGAAAGGATTATAATATTAACATATTTACTTATTAACGCAAAGCAATAACGCGCCATCTATACATATAAAATAAAAGGATTTAAAAGCACGAATGTTTATTTTTTATACAATACAAACTTCTACTGTTCTTACTGCGATGAAAAAATTAATTGGGAGGGCTTGGCTCATCAGTGGTGAACCCTCCCAGCGGTTTCGCCAATTTAATCCACCAGACCGCTTCTAAGAGCTCTAATACTGTATTGGACGATTCTGCTTATATACGCAGCACTGAAGGATGCAATCTCAGAAATGGTTTTCGAGAAAACTATGGACATAAGTTTATAGGACAGTAGAATTACATTGGATGAGCCAAGCCCTCCCAATATATTTTTTCATCGCAGTAAGGACAGTAGAAGTTTGTATTATGTATAAAAGAAACATTCGTGCTTTTAAATCCTTTCATTTTATATTTACTTATTTTTTATAAATTCAATTACCATTTATCAATGAAATTATATGTATACAACTCTACAGACCTATAAACTTATGTACATAGGTTCACTAAACACCTCTAAGCTGCCTTCCATAGAAAATACAGGGAATATAACAAAACCAATACAATAGTAGAGCGGTCTAGAGATTAATTTGGGGAAACCGCTGAGAGGGTTCACTACTGATAACCCAAACCCTTTCATTCAATAACTTTTATCATTGCAGGTCTATAGAGATAATATTTGATGATATAATTAAAATTAAAAGACATTACCAGTAAATTTAATTGCTACAAAATTTATAACACACAACAATAGACGTAAGCTCAAATTTAATTTTATTATGATATTACATGATTGTCCCAAAAGTTCGTAAACACTTGCAGAATATATAAATACCAATATCATTCACCGTTATGTATAATGTCTTTGTATTATGTATAAAGTAATTGTATTATTATGTATTCGCAGTAATAATATTATTCGCTAATTAATAAGAAAAACAACGTTTTAAGAAAGACATGAACTTTTGGGACAATCTTATATCAATCTGAAAATAGAGCAATCCATATTTAAATCATTTGATAATAAAAAGGAATATTATAAAATAAATGAAGCTTCCAGGGTTAAGTATCTTGTGCAACATTTTATTTTCAAGCTTTCGGACTTGTCAGTCCTTTAACAGGATTATAACTTTAACAACTTAATAATATTTACTATTTTTATATACACGTTATTATATACATATTTTAAATACCTACTATATATTGAGAGAAGAATATATTACATTATTTCTGTTTGTAAAACAAAATTTTGAAAATATACATGCATGGTGGATGATACGTGCTGGTTGAATTATATCTCGAGATTTAAAATTAAAGAATATATTGGATTGAATGAAAAGATTTATTTGCAGATATTTTACAAAGTTTTGTTAGAAATGTAATCCTCTTGTATCAATTAGATTAACCAAATATAAATATCCGAGGATAAATTTCTTTGTTTAATGTTTGTATACAAAGTTTATACAAAAATGTAATGCCTTGATAAAGGTTAACGTAGAGCCAACGGAAATATTGGCAAATAAATATTTTATTCAATCCAATATATGCCTTTTTTGTGGAAGAGCGATTGCTCGAAGCATATTATATATTTATAAATGTATGTAATTCTACTGTCCTCAAAGCTTATGTCCATAGTTCTTCTAAAATATCCATTCCAAGAGTCTATCAACAGTATCACTATAAAAGGAAGTTCCAAAAATGCAATATAACAGCGGTATGGTAGATTAAACTGGCGAAACCGCTGGGAGGGTTCACCACTGATGAGCCAGGCCCTCCTATTAATTTTTCCATTGCAGTAAGGGCAGTATAAATTGTTTAATATCAAAAAGAATCTTACGCCTTTAAAATAGTTTCGAATTTTGATAACAGATGGCGCGCTAGTGCATCATATGCCTTTTTATTGTCTAATCTTATATCTATGTGAAAACCTGGGTAATACTAATTCGAGTATAGTTAAACAAGTACACTTCCAATTATGATTGTGTAGTATAGTTGTTCCTCTTCTATCTCCTTGTCATTCAATCACATACCTGCTTGTCACTTCCCACAATTGTCAACAAATTCTATGGTCATCCTCAACCTGGCGTCCATCTAAGCTAGCTAGCTAACTACTGGAGTCGACATTCTAATGAATTCTTGAATAACTTTGTTATATAACTACATCAACCAACTATTTCTGGAAACCAGTTTAATAACACTGAAAGACGCGAATAGCAAAACTCATTACAAAAACCAAAATACCTCAGCCCATATACAACCTCAACATTAACAGAGAATTAACGACAGCAGTATCAAGAATCATAACAAGACATTTTAAAGGAATGAAGATAAACCTAGACATGACTAGATCCTACAGGAACTGTAATAACTGTCATAACACCCAACTCCCTCCATATATAGACCATATATACTCGGCCATCCTTGCAGCCCTCTATATGGCAGACATCAATCCAGAAGAGGATATCCATACGGAAAAGGTACCTTTGTTGGCCGGTATTGTGATCAGGGTGCACGGACCGATCTGATATGCTCCATGGACAAGACATCACCACGTGTACTCCAGAAGAGGACATCCATATGAACAAGACACCTCAGTTGGCCGGTATTGTGATCAAGGTACACGGACCGATCTGATATGCTCCATGGACAAGACATCACCACTAACCATCTATTTATTCAATTCCCGACCTTTCAGTAACAAGCTATCACTCTCCTCAAGAAAATTATATCCTTAAATACTATGAAATTATACAAAATAATCATTCCTCTTAGAAGAATGACAGCGAATCATTGAAACATAGGTAACTAAATAAATTATTGGTTGATGAATCTATCTATTTTCCAGGGGGTCGGGGGGTGGAAGGCTGGTTAAACCGTTTGGTTTTCGACCGCTACGACCCGGGTTCGATTCCCGCATTGGACACTTTTTCTGTTTAAAAAAAAATGCTCCAATGGCCCCCCAATTCTTGCAAAAGTCCAACCCCACCAGCGAGTGCAAATAACCAAACGGGGCTCTGGCATATTTGTAAGTGCAAAGTCGAACTGCTTTTCACATGTGTAAACATGTGGTGCGCTTACAGTAAAAGCAGTCGCTAACTACCCACCATGGGCATGGCCTGTACCACGTGTACTAAGGATAAGCAAAAAATATATATTTTCCAAACATACTTCCAACCAAACATTGATCTTCAAAACCTTTGTTTGAATTATGAAGAGATTCTTTCTTTTTTCCTCAAAGTAATTATTGAAAATACGTTTCGTCAACATTTTGATGAATATTATCATTCATAATGATCTCTTTCAGCTCTTACGTTGATTTACTTAACATATGTTGTTGTTGTTGTTGTCGTCGTGTCCAAAGAAGAGTCTCAGATGTCTCCATACATCTCTATCATAGCAGCAGCAATATCCACTATCTTGAATGTGTAAAGCTGCTGCTCTGGGTCTAATTCAATTTTCTGCAAGGCTGCGGCCATAGCTGGGCATGAGAATATGTGAGTAGGTGTTAGTTCCACACCAGGACAGTTGTTGCATGCTCTATAAGTTCTTGTGCCATCTGGATGTATTGTCATTCCTTTATAGTGTTTTGTTCTAAGTCTTGTTATAGTTTTTATCAGTTTTCTCTCAGAGTTACTTAACATATCCGCTATTTAATATAACAGTGATAATACTTTAAGAAAAAGGCAATTTCACTCTTGTACTATATTTTCAGTTAATCTCTATTCATGATAAAATTGTGAAAAACATTGAAAATTACAAAATATTCCCTCACAATGAGTTTCTTTTTATTACAAAATGCTAGCTTTCAAGTGATAATCTCTTTTCAACCTGCTTAAAAACATCGACTATATCTTACAATAAATTTTCACAAATACAAACGCACGCAGCGTGGATATTTACAATTTAAATTTTAACTTGATTTTAACTATTCTTGATAGAAATAGACGATATTTTTTTAAGCCCGTTGAAGAGCGATTATCACTTGAAGCTAGCAATTTAAAATAAAAGGAAACTCATTGTGATAAAATATTTTGTAATTTTAAAAACTATATTTTCAGTGTTGACACTGTTAAAGGTATATAAATACATTTTAAAAATCTTTAAAGATAATATATTTATTATATAATTTTACCAAAATATTCAGTAAGGGGGGTACAATATTCCATCTTTTCAAAGCAAAAATAGAAATTTAAATATCTTGTGGGATGGTTGCGTGCGTGTTGATGTGGCTTATGGAAAGGCCTCTGATAAAATTATAATTATTTTTATAAAATAAAATGTATTTATTTAAATCCAGAAATATATAAAGAGAAAAGAAGTAACGGCCGTTGGAAGCAAGCCTTGTTGTTGACGACGCGCGTGGCTAGAAAGTCTCGGATGTCACCCGCGCATGCGTAGTGACGTGTTCTCCCAGCTCGCACTTGCCAGGGCGTAGTGAGGTCGCCACACTACTGCCCGTATGTATATTGAAGCTTTGTCCGCGCTCGCTGAAGCAAAGTGTGGTCGCCACAATCTCATTACATCTTTCTTGGAGACGTTTTTCATTTATACTGACCATAGTTTCTTTAATTTGAAGAGCTATGAATACCGGCCAGGCAACCTCTATCTTTACGACAGCCATTTTGTGATTATTATGATAATGCATTAGCGCGCCATCTGTTATGAAAATTCGAAACTATTATAGACGCGTATGATTCTTTTTAAAATTAAACAATATCTACTGCCCTTACTGCTGTAGGGTTAAATAATTCCAATTGCCACACCTAGATGGCGCAGTGTTAAACTTTGTGTGTTATAAAAGTTACATTTTGTAAATGTAAATATTTAATTATTATTTATTGAATTATTTTATATTTTATTGTAAACAATATGTTATATTTCATTTTGTTAGAATACTATTTAACTAAAAATTGTGTGCCTAAATAAGTCGAGAGACTTTTTGAAATAAAAAACAACTTTTAGTGGCTGACCGTGTCTGTGGTGATTAACGATCCTACACTGCAATGGAAAAATTAATGAGAGGGCCATGTTCATCAGTGGTGAACCCTCCCAGCGTTTTCGCCAGTTTAATCTACAATACCGATGTTATATTCCATTTTTCGATCTTCTTTTTATAGTGATACTGATGTTAGACTCTTCTAATGGGTATTTCAAATGAACTATATACAAAAGCTTTGCGGACAGTAGAAATACATACAATTATAAATTATTATTATTATTTGGGGGTCGGTGGAAGGATGGTCTAAACCGTTGGTTTCCGACCGCTATGACCCGGGTTCGATTCCCACATTGGGTACTTTTTTCTGATTAAAAAAAAAATGCTCTAATGGCCCCCGATTCTTGCACAAGTCCAAACCCACAAGCGAGTGAAAAATCAAACGGGGCTCTGGTACATTTGTAAGTGCAAATTCGAACTGCTTTTCAAATGTGTAGACATGTGGTACACTTACAGTATAAGCAGTCGCCTACTTCTGTCCACCATCATGGTACACCATGACCTGTACCACGTGTACTAGGGATAAGCAAAAATATATATTATTCTCAAGCTACTGTCTCTATATCTCATATAGACTCTATGAAACTCTGTACAGAGTTTTGAGCATGCCTCAGTATGGTTCACATTGGATAAATGAAGTCGCTGTCTTTATGTCTAGCTGTGACTGTCATCAATTATTGTCACAAGGAAAGTTATTTACTTTGACATCTAGCGCCGATATATCACGAAATACGTGGTGTCGTTAGAGACCCGCTGGAGATTCTCCAGAAAACTCTGCAGCGGTGGTAAAGGCGCCATATTAATTGTACATAGTATCATGTATTAAAAACAAAGTAGGCATATCCTGACCACGAGCAAATGTGCTTTTTCGAAGGCAGAGCGCCATCTGGTGGAACAGAAATCAACTAAACATTGATTTAACCTGTTCCCTTATATTTGGCCAACCCAATTTCTAGATAAATCAAGAAAAGCCATCTACGAATGTATATACATATATACATGTATATATATATCATGTGTATATATATATATTATCTTTTTGGTCGCAGTGGTTACAGCCTTCTCCACGCTGACGAGCGCCAACAGCGCGAAACGCGTTCGTGGATGGCTTTTCTTGATTTATCAAGAAATTGGGTTGGCCAAATATCACGGAGCAAGCTAAATAAACGTTTAGTTTATTTTTGCTCCACTAGATGGCGCTCTGCCATCTAAAAAAAGCACATGTGCTCGTGGTCAGGAGATGCCTTTTTTATTTTTAATATCAACACCTGACCCACTTATCTTTTATTTTTTCTATTGTTTTTTTTTTTCATGTGTAAAGCGCCTTTACGCAAATTTGGCCTTCTCCACGCTTACGAGCGCCAACAGCGCGAAACGTGTTCGTGGATGGCTTTTCTTGATTTATCAAGAAATTGGGTTGGCCAAATATCACGGAGCAAGCTAAATAAACGTTTAGTTTATTTTTGCTCCACTAGATGGCGCTCTGCCATCTAAAAAAAGCACATGTGCCCGTGGTCAGGAGATGCCTTTTTTATATTTAATATCAACACCTGACCCACTTATCATTTTTTTTTCTATTGTTTTTTCATGTGTAAAGCGTCTTTACGCAAATTTGGCCTTAAATACCCATTTCTTGATTTTTCGGGAAGCCATTGGGACCAAAAATATTTTTGATCGCAGTGGTTACAGCCTTCTCCACGCTTACGAGCGCCAACAGCGCGAAACGTGTTCGTGGATGGCTTTTCTTGATTTATCAAGAAATTGGGTTGGCCAAATATCACGGAGCAAGCTAAATAAACGTTTAGTTTATTTTTGCTCCACTAGATGGCGCTCTGCCATCTAAAAAAAAAAAGCACATGTGCTCGTGGTCAGGAGATGCCTTTTTTATTTTTAATATATACATATATATAATTATCTTTTTATAATAGTGCAGACTATGTACTTATGTATGTATTGACAAGATGTCTATAAAATTATTTCAATTGTCAATTGTCTAGCATGACAACTAGAGGAAGGCTTTGAATAGTTCTACGCAGAAGCTTTTCTCCGAGTTTCTGAAGAAATCTGCTCTGTAGAGTTTATCCAGAACCGTCAAAGAACACCTGCCTCATCCTCAAAGTAGGCGGTAGTAGGGCCTTAAGCAATTTCAGCCGGAATGTCAAATATTTGCGGTTATTTTGAAATGCACGTCCTTAAAATCGGTTGTCTATTTCCACTCTACCATTTCTAGGAATGAAATATTTCTCTGGAAGTCAAATCTCCAATTCCAAATTTTTCTCAGACAACCTGGACTGATACATTAGCGCGCCATCTGTTATGAAAATTCTAAACTATTATAGACACGTATGATTCTTTTAAAAATTAAACAATTTTACTGACCTTACTGCAATGGAAAATTAATGGGAGAGCCTGGCTTATCAGTGGTGAACTCTCCCAGCGGTTTTGTCAGTTTAATCTACTGCTGGAAGGGTTTACCATTGATGAGCCAGGCCCTCCCATTAATTTTTCATTGCAGTAAGGGCAGTAGAAAATTGTTTAAATTTAAAAGAATCATACGTGTCTATAATATTTCGAATACTCAAAACTGGACTTAGGGTTCTTGTTTTTCCAGCTGACCTCGATCGGGATGCCCCAGGTCTTCGTGAAGTAGTTCAAGTTACTGACGACACCGGTCTAGATGGTTTGTAGACGATCAGCCTTCCTTATAGTGAAGAGAGACCTAAAGACTCTCTAGGAGGTAAAAAGAAGTAACGCTTGTGTATATATCAAACTTTACCTGAGGAAAACTCAAAGAGTACTCTCCTCATTCCCAACTCACTGAATGTAGCAAACAAGCTTACCCATAACATTACAGTGTCAAATTATAATGAAAAATATTTTCAGTTTTTCTGATCAGTTTTTAGCGGGAAGAATGTTGTCTTCGTTTGTTAGTGAACCAATCTCTCACGCCTTCTCATTGGACGAATGTGGCCATGTCTGTATATAAGAGGGGACTAAGGGAATGCGAGGGGGGCCAGAGCGTGGAGAATTGGTGTGGAGACGCTTAAAGTGTTTTTCTGCGTGCTTTTTCCGTGTCTGGGGATCTCTTCGCATCCTGGTGTGACCTGAGTCCGATCCCTGCCAACGCTACAATAAAGATAAGTACTGTTTTATTTTACCAATCGCGAGTTTTATTGACTTCAACACCACCAACAAGAAGAAAGTTCGCTTTTCTGTGTATCATGTTACATTTACTTTAGGCTCTAGTATATTCCATTTTTGTGTTGTAACCCGTTATAGTAAAATTTGTCAACAGAAACTAGAACACGAGTCTCAAACTCTCTTGTATAAGTGTCAATGCGCATCATATCATATTATGATGCATCAGTGCGCCATCTGTTATGAAAATTCGAAATTATTATAGACGCGTATGACTCTTTCAAAAATTAAACAATTTCTACTGCCCTTACTGCAATATAAAAATTAATGGGAGGGTCATGCTCATAAGTTGTGAACCTTCCCAGCGGTTTCATTGATAGGTTAAACTGGCAAAGAGCTGGGAGGGTTCACTACTGCCTTCTAATATATTTTTCCATTGTAGTAAGGGCAGTAGTAATTGTTTAATTTTTAAAAGAATCACCCGCGTCTATAATAGTTTCGAATTTTCATATCTTTTCATAAAAAAGAAATATGTCTCCCTTTCCAATATTTAGTCAGGAAGGTTTTAAAAGACTATGGCATTTCACCGCAGCACATGTGGAGAAAGGTATTTGCTGTGTCTACAATGGAGTAAAAGTGACCTATAGGCCTACAACTTACCTAGCAGCTGACAACTGCCCCTTTTTCCTCGAACCCTGCTGATTGCTACACCTGCCTCACTGCTTGCCGCCACACACACGATGGAGCAACACTTCTTCTTTCTTATCTCCACATTATGGTATCATTTCTTGTAAAGCTTGAGACTTTTGATGGTGTCTACTTTGACAACCATCATGACTGGATGAAGTAGATGCCTCTGCCTTTGTCATTAAGACTGGGAGCACTACTCAGTGGAAGGCCGACTTAGCTCCAAAAGAAATGGCCGCCTCTGACATGAGGAACAGATGCCATGTACAGCCGCTCCTAACATGGAGTACAAACGCTGCTCATCCTGTATCCCCAGATTAGGAGCCCTTACAAGGTACTATCAGCCGGGCCAACTGAGCCCAGGTTTTTTAGTGAGCTTGTTACTGCTCCCCCTCCTCCTTTTTTATCCGGGCTTGGGCCCGGCAAAGGCGGAGCAACACTGACCGAAGTAAGCGTTCTTGCACGAATATGGTAGCTGTTAGATTATCGGTAACTTTTCCCACTTCAGCAATCGCTTGCTAGATTTATGCTACACAACAAATGTCAGTGTACCTGGTTAGCTATTTATTACATACTAAGTCCACCAACAATCGAATGTTACAACCCAAGTAGTGATATGGAGAAACACACACCCATGTAAGTCTTCTTACACGCAAATTATAACAGCTAGATTGTAATCTATAATTATCGGTCACTTTTCCCACTTCAGCAATCGCCAGCTAGATTGATGCTAACCCAGAGCAGCAGCTTTACACACCCAAGATAGAGAGCATTGCTGCTGCTGTGATAGAGATGTTTGGAGACATCTGAGGCTCTTCATTGGACCCGACAACAACAATTAATGCTAACACAACAAATGTCAATGTACCTGATTAGCTATTTATTCCAGACTAAGCTACCAACAAGCAGATATTATAACCCAAGTAGTGAGATAGGAAGAAACACACACCCATCTAAGCCTTCTTACACGCATATTGTAGCAGCTAGATTGTAATCTATAACTATCGGTCACTTTTTTCAACTTCAGCAATTACTAACTAGATTTATTCTAACACAACAAATGTCAATGTACCTGATTAGCTATTTATTCCGAACTAAGCCCAGAACAAGCAGATGTTACAACCCAAATAGCGATAATAGCTGTGTTTTCTGGTCTAATTACCTTCTAACCTCTTACCTTTTCTCAAGTCACTTTCACAGTCGCCGTTGATTTACCTTCCCAAGAAGTCTTCCCACACAAAAGAGAGTTCATCTCAATCCTGAGCTTCAAAATGCACTAAGCACCTATTTTTCTTAATTAATTATCTTAGATATACAGTATCGTAGTTTTTATTTGTTAATTTACATAATATTGAGTTTCAGATTTTGATATGTGTATTTGCATAAATTTTAATGGATTATCATTGTTTTTATAAATTTGTATCTATCTTCTTCTTTCTTATCTCCACTCAATGATATTAGGATATCAAGTTATGACCCCTGATGGTGTCTGTTTGACAACCATCATGACAGGGTGAAGTAGAATGTGTCTGTCTTTATCATTAAGACTGGGAGCACTACTCAGTGGCAGGCGGACTTAGCTCCAAAAGAAATGGCCACCTCTGACATGAGGAACAGACGCCATGTGCAGCCGCTCCTAATATAGAGTACAAACACTACTCATCCTGTATCCCTGGATTAGGAGACCTTACAGGGTACTATCAGCATGGCCAGCTGGAATTGATTTGACGTTTATTTTGACTGAATAGGCGACCTTTATCTTTATTTTGCCATAGCTGGTGTTGTGGCTTTGTCACTGACCCGAGGCCGTTAGTTTGCGGCGATGGTCAAATGATGATGTTTAGCTTTGACGTCTATTTAGACGGGAGAGGTAACCTTTATCTTTGTAAATCAATATCCTCCATTTACTAATAATTAACTTAAAAATAAATTATAGATGTCTTTTTTTATACATACTGTTTTATTAAAAAAATAAAAAAGGCATATCCTGACCAGGAGCACATGTGCTTTACAGTTAACAGAGCGCCATCTAGTGGAACAGAAATCAACTAAACATTGATTTAACCTGTTCCCTGATATTTGGCCAGCCCATTTTCTTGATAAATCAAGAAAAGCCATCCACGAACGCGTTTCGCGTTGTTGGCGCTCGTCACCATGGTGTAGGCTGTACCACTGTGACCACTTCAGACCATTGAAAGTATCTAAATTATCTGTGATTTCTCATATTTACAATTCAATTAATTTGAATATAGAGAAATTCAGAAACTATTTTAGACTCATAAGATTCTTTTTGAAATTAAACAATTTCTACTGCCCTTACTGCAATGGAAAAAATTAATGGGAGGGCCTGGCTTATCAGTGGTGAACCCTCCCAGCGGTTTCGCCAGTTTAATCTACCATACCGCAGTAGAAATTGTTTAATTTCAAAAAGAATCTTATGCGTCTAAAATAGTTTCTAATTTTCATAACAGATGGCGCGCTAGTGTATCGTAATAGAGAAATCTATAATATATCTATATTTTAAACATATAAGGCTTATTTTGGATTCAATAAGAGTTTTTTTTTATCGAATATTTCGATGGTCCAATTGTCCATCTGGGTTATTGGGTTTCCTCAGTAAAATATTCATCTTATCAAGTTTCTGATAATTCCAACTTTTTCGCATTGTAATCTATTGCTTTTAGGTTCGATTTGAAATTGAATAAGTCTAACTTTGTAATTTATTAAAACAAGAACATTAAGCCTCCAGGGAAAAGTTTCTTAATTTTTTTTGTTGTTGTTTAAAATAGCACGTGCAACAGAAGCCCGCGTTGATTCTGCATTGAAACAAATGTATTTTTTTCTTTCTTATCTCCACTCAATCATATTAGGGTATCAAGCTTGTAGAGCTTGTTGATGGTGTCTGCTGGGGATGAGTCTTCTTTATCTTTCTTATCTCCACTCAATCATATTAGGGTATCAAGCTTGTAGAGCTTGTTGATGGTGTCTGCTGGGGATGTGTCTTCTTCTTCTTTCTTATCTCCACTCAATCATATTAGGGTATCAAGCTTGTAGAGCTTGTTGATGGTGTCTGCTGGGGAAGAGTATGGAACGCTTCACGATTTTGCGTGTCATCCTTGCGCAGGGGCCATGCTAGCGAAGAGTAGAGATCACCAATGGATGATTCAATACAGTCAATGATGTGTTTTGGGGTTGCAGGTTGATATTTGCACTTAGTACATAGTAGGAAAACATTGCAACCTAGCAAACAAATGTAAACAACAAAAGCACTTTATTTAATTTTTAACTCTTATTTTATTGGCGTTTTAATGATATAAGATATTTTCTCCCGTAGAAGGACTTTCTTGTCCGAAAGCTTGAGAGATTTTTTAAAAAAAAAATTTTAAAAGAAAATTTTCCCTTAAGACTTAATGTTCTTTTTTAATATTGATTCACGGGATTATTTTATCGAATTTGTAATTTATATTCTGACTAAAATGGAAGATATTCGTTTCAAAAATTCAAATTAACCAAATATTAAAAAAAAAAAAAAAGAATTATCATTGCTTCAATAGAAAATTAAAACTAATTATATTAATACACATGAAACTATAAATTTTATAGTTTATCAAATGACATATAAAGGAATTATGTTCACATAGAAATAGTGAACGTTTAAAATTAGTTTCAAATCCTGATCACAGATGGCGCCATGTTAGCGGCTAGGTCTAGAGAACGGTGTCTGTAGAATTAAGAAATGCCTCCAGGTAAGCTTCCAGCCAAGACAAATAAAAATAAACCTGCTATTGATAATAAAAGGTTGTCCCAAAATTTCGTAAACACTTTAAACTCCGCCTTTCCCGGTTCCAAGCCCGGATGAAAAAGGAGGACGGGGAGCAGTAACAACTCGCTAAAAAACCTGGGCTCAGCTGGCCTGGTTGATAGTACCCTGTAAGGGCTCCTAATCCAGGGATACAGGATGAGTCTGTACTCCATGTTAGGAGCGGCTGTACATGGCATCTGTTCCTCATGTCAGAGGTGACCATTTCTTTTGGAGCTAAGTTGGCCTGCCACTGAGTAGTGCTCCCAGTCTTAATGACAAAGGCAGACGCATTCTACTTCACCCAATCATGACGTTTGTCAATTGACTGCATTAAATCATCCATTGGTGAGATCTACTCATCCCCAGCAGACACCATCAACAAGCTCTACAGGCTCGATACCCTGATATGATTGTTAAGTGGAGATAAGAAAGAAGAAAAAGACTGTTATTTAAAATGTCTTTGTATCATGTATAAAGTAATTGAATTATGTATTATTATGTATTCGCCGTAATATTATTTGCTAAGTAATAAAAAACAAGGTTTTAAGACAAACATGAACTTTTGGGACAATCTTATAAATGTCCTTTATTTTAAAGTGTTTGTTGTGACTGGATGACCCTACCGCCTCACCCTTTGATGAGATGTCCTCCAAACACCCCCAAAAACATAGATATACGAAATTGTAACTATTTCAGACGCGTATTTTATTTATAACTAGCCGAATGACCCGGGCAACGCCCAGGTTTTACACGATTAAATGTTTTTATTCAAACACTATTCGTTACAATTATATATTGGAGTCTTGATTTCACTCTTGTGAAACGTCCCGCTCCAAACTTTGTGTCAGAGAAGCGATATTTTTATAGAGAGATGATCTGGCTTTGTGTCTTCTGCTCGAATGAATGTTTTTTCTGTTAGAATTTTGTTCTTGCATACTAAGAGTGAACTGGCTTCACCCCTGGTCTTTGCTTTTTGGAATTTTTCCTGATATAATTTTGTATCTGCTAATCAAACATGATACAGCAATATTGTCATCATCATTTACTGACTAAAAAAAAACAACAACTATTTTTGCCGAGAACCTGTCAATTTCAAATTTTCTTGGCTAAAAATCCGATAAATGTATCTTCCAGATTTTTCTCTATGTCCTGTTGAAACACGTTTTACATGTACATTAGGTCAGCTGATATTACCTCCCATTTTTACCGCTAGAGGCGCTGCTTGCGAGCGAAAGGACAAATTTGCAACGCAATTTGCAAATAACTCGAAGAATATTCGGGAAAGAGACCTGATATTTTCACTATAAGTTTTTCCAGATTCTACTCTATATACTGTAAAAATTTCAGTCAGATTAGTTTCGTATTGTGGACGTGTATAGCCGACATAGGAACAAACACACATACATACATACATACATACACTGACTTTTATATATATAGGGATTATTTTATTTCAAAAATAATCATACGCGTCAAAAAAGTTTAAATTTCTTATATTGAAAAAAAAACAGTGTAGGTTTGCGAGCGTAGGGTCACTTTCCTTTATGCTTCGAAGCTAAGATTAAAAACAACCTCTTCTGCTGAATACACTTCGTTTATTTTTGAAATATTTTGAACGAAAACACGTGATGCCTTTTCACGCGACTGCCTTCCAGCGAGAGCAGTTTTTTCTTAATTACAATGCAAATCCTTAACTATATTTACATGTTTCTATTTTATAACTATTTTACATATTTACAAACAGATTATTTATTTAAAAGGACGTACCTGGATCTGTAAAGAAAAAAAAATTCTCAAAATATTTCGAGAGATTGCTCCCTCTTTGTTAATTTATTGCACAGTAAATTTTTAAGTTTACTGTGCAATAAATTGATAAAGAGGGAGCAATCTCTCGAAATATTTTGAGATTTTTTTTTTTCTTTACAGATCCAGGTACGCCCTTTCAAATAATTTTAATTGATGGATCGCCTTTTGACTCAGAATATTTATTATTTTATAAATAGATTATTAATTTCGATATATTTGTATTTTGATACACTCTCTCTACAATTTTTTCATTACCTCTCTGCTATTTTATTATTTTTAAATTTTGTTTTACATTAAATAAATCGCGGTGTCATTCTGAGGATTGTCTTTCCTGATTTCTATATGACAATATCTAAGCCAATGTTCTCTCAGTTTATAAACCTCTAACTTCTGGCTGAAATATCTATGGAGAAAATGTTGAAAGGATTTATGTAAAATCTTCATCCATTTTGCCATTTATATCCTAAGAATTTGCTTGAATTAAGTGAATTTTAACTTACCTCAATGTTTTCAAAATCAGAGAAAAAACCTGCTCAACGAAGAAATCTCGGAAAGAATTTCTCTGAAGTAGTGTGTACTTATCCAATCAGTATCTAACGTTCCAAATCCTGTATAATATAATATTTGCATACCGCACTTATAGTAGTGGTGGTGTCTTGTCCATAAAGCAGATCAGATCGGTCCATGCACCCTGATCACAATACCGGCCAACAAAGATGCCTTGTCCATGGAGTAGATCAGATCGGTCCATGCACCTTAATCACACCGGTCTTATATAGATTATCACCAGGAAGGAAGCATAGATGGAGTTCCTATACTCCAGGCAGCACAGAACTCAACAGCTTCCAGGGCCGACATACAACAAAATAAAATAATTATAGAATAAATTTTAGATTCGTTTTTATATAAACTCACACTTGAGTCAATTTTATCTTGTTCATCAAAAATCTTATGACAACACTTCAGCGTGTATACTTGAATCAAAATCATGTGTAAAATAAAACTAAAAACATATGAACATCAATATGAAAAAATAGTACAAATTTGACATTGTACTGGGATAAGGTTCATAAATTAAGAAAAAGGCATCTCCTTACCGTGCAACTGAAAGAGATCCGCTGGCGATTCTCCACCAAACTCTGCAGCGCTGGCAGAGGCGCCATGTTCTTTGTACATAGTATGATGCATATATATAATTATTATTTTTTAAATAGTGCAGACTGTGCACTTTTGTATGTATTGACAATATGTTTATAAAATTATTTTAATTGTCTATCGGAATAAATATCAACTATTCATGTATTTAATTATTCCAGAATTGACCAAATACCCATGCTTATGTCTTTTTCTTAATATAAACAGCAGCAAAGCATTTTAAATATGTTGAAGATTGAATCTCAAGGAAAAAGTGATTTATTAAGCAAAGTACTAAAAACAAGATGTTAGCATGGCAATATAAAAAATGCGGGTGTTGGAAAGGGAATATCTTAATTTACGGGGCTGCTAACCAAAATGAATGATTTTTGAGCCCCGGGTGTTGGAAAGACGAGAGACAAAACTATATACAAAGACATCGACTGCAGCGCCGCCGTGGCTATTGATTGGTCGATCATTCCTTATATATGCTATGAATATTTTGATCATTATTCCTTCCTGCTTCCTGACCTCCGCGGACCCAATCCGGCCTAACCTGCCTCTTCCCTAACGGAGATCCTGTCCCTAGCCTTTCCAGCCTGGTTATAGTGGTCTGTATATAATTCCGCTTTACGCGTCCATTGAGGCTCAAAAATCATTTTATTTTGGTTAGCAGTCCAATAAATAAAGATATTTCCGATCTTTATTCCAACAAATTATTATTAACTATCAGATTCTCTTATATCGAAAATTATTTAATAAATATCAAGACTAAATGTGTGACTCGTAAACACACTTCACACATAAACTTCATCGTAGAATCCAGTTCTGCTGTTTTCTAAAGTCATATGGCTGTGATTGACCTCACTGTCCGAGGAGTCTCCATGACGTGTGTCAACGCCCACGTCTCTCATGCTCCTAAAGAACGAAGCCGCCAGCTCCAGATCATCCCAGCTCTGCGTGCCAAGAAGATGCGTGGATCCTCGGTGACCTGAACATCTCCGAGGAGTCGGCGAAGGACCTGGCATCGGGTTCAGCAGAAGTCCTCGCGGAGCTCCTGAACCAATCCGACTTCATCGAGGTACCCACCTTTTTCGATCATGTACCGGAGCACACCAGACTCACCATTTTCGGAATATAGACAGAATCCTACTTCCATCAGGCTTCTTCGACCGCGTCACCCAATACCAAACTATCGACTATGCCTACTCGGACCACCGTACCGTCCTGATCCAAGTTGGAGACCCAGCTCCTACAAGACTTCCCTACATCGGCAAGCTGCTACGGTCAGACCTCTTTGTCGATCGAATGGAAACATTCATCGATGCTATATAGGCAGACAATAACTCTGAAAGATATTACAGTAACCTTTATTGAAGACCATGAGATAACCAAATGGAAACAAAATAGCTTCCATATCCTTCAAAAAAAAAAAAAAACAGACGACATAAAAGACTTTCAAATTCATTAAGTTCTTCTTAAATAATAGACACTTCGGCCAGAAAAAAAAGTTTTATTTTCTCAGCGTTTCAACAAAAATATTTTGTCCTCGTCAGGAGAAATAAAAATAAAGCATTTGGCAAGGCATTGAATTATTTAATAAATATGAATGCAGGCTAGAGGCAAGCTCTATCTTCAAGAGTCCTTATGGCTGAATTTCAATGATTGAGAATTGAGATTGATTCTAGAGCTGGGAATCTTATAGAAGCTGTGGCAGAATGGCCGTCCAATTAGTGAGGCAGAGTCTGGGCGAGCAGGGAAGACGGAATTAGAAGCCGAGCTGATAACAAGGTTTACGTTATCCATCATTCCCCGATAGCTGTGCTGCCTCTGAGAGCTGACGGCAGCCAGACCACTTCCGTCACCCGAGTAAACACCTCCCCGCGGGCCCTCCTGGACCCTTGGAATATTTTACCAAATTCTGGTTCATTTTCAAGGTGACTAACGTGGCAACGGCACCCATTTTCCAATGAAGAGCATTGGACACGACAACAACAAAAACAACACTCGAGTAAACATCATACGTAGCGTGTAGCGTCTTCTTTGACACTAAGTACATCATATATTGAGGCAGTCTTCGTATATAGAATGTCAATCCACTCTTTCCCACCGGCTCTATTCTTGCGCTACTCTTGCGACTAATCAGGTGTATATGTTTACAAGTGAACATGTAAGTCGAACTGATATTCTGGGTGTACGTCACCGTGATGATAATTTCTTATCAGTAAAAGAGTTAATAAGATGAATATTGTGTTTTGTTTGTACCGTTTTAAAGAAATTTCACATATATAATTGATTCAAACAAAACTATATTAAAGCTATATCTACACTCATGGACAAAACTTAAGGAATTTGTACCTTATTAGCATTTATATCTGGATTCAGACAATAACTCTGAAAGATACACTCATGGACAAAACTTAAAAAAGTTGTACCTTTTAGCATGTACAGTGTACTCCGCTTATAACGAAGTCGCATTATCCATGACAATCACTTTGTTATATCCGAAGTTTGTTATATCCGCAGTTGGAAAAAAAAAATGTTTTGTACCAATAATTTTATTTACTATTCAACTCAAAAGAGCAACACAAAGATCAATAACAAACTCATCAGGTGTTTTTGGAGAAGTAGTTTGTGATTTTCTTTTGACATTTAGAAGTCAGTAACAAGTGCTGAACACTCTTTTCGATGTTGTCCAAGTCTGACAGATGCCTATGAAGAGACTTGGACTCATCCTGACATTGAAGAAACAATCGCAGAGTTTGAATGCTCTCCAAGACCTCTTTTGGATGCGGAATGTGGACAATTGGGTCTACTTCTTCATCAACTTGGTCCGTTTCTTCTTCTTCTTTTGCTTGAAGAATGCTCTCGACAATTTCTACATCGGATAACATGGCATTTGTAACGACGTCATTTTCAGCGTCAGCATAAGAATCGAAATCCATCTCTAACGGTATTTTTAAAAGTTCTTTCATGCGATCGAAGAGGCTTTGTTGCTCCCACATTTGTGTTGCAGGCTGTGGTGTATCCAATGGAGAACTGACATCGGACTTAATAATTCCACTATGATGCCAACAGTTGGAAATTGTCGCTGGAAGCACATCATTCCATGCTACAGATATAATATCCACAGCTTGCTTAAGATTGATTGTTAATGCTGTTCCAGCATCGTATGCCGTCAAATATTTCCTCATTAAACGCGTTCGATAAATCATCTTGAAATTGCGAATAATGCCTTGGTCGCATGGTTGCAGCATTGAAGTGGTATTTGGCGGCAAGAATGCTATACGAGTATTTGTGAGGCCCTGCATGTCTGGGGGATGAGCGCCGCAATTGTCAAGCAGGAGGATAATTTGTCGATGTTGTCCAGCCATCTTCTTGTCGATGTGCCGAACCCAGGATTCGAAGAGTAGTCCAGTCATCCAGGCCTTCTGATTTGCTTCGTACTGAACAGGAAGGTGCTTGATTCCTCGGAAGCATCTCGGCTGTTTCGCCTTTCCAATGACCAAAGGTTGCATCTTTTCAGAACCATCCATATTGCAGCATAGAAGGATTGTGATCCGTTCCTTACTAGCCTTTCCGCCGGTGCAAGTTTCTCCCTTAAAGTGAAGTGTCTTGTCAGGAAGAAGACGCCAGAAGAGACCGGTTTCATCGGCGTTGAAGATGTCTTTGCAAGCATAGTTACTAATTATATTAGGCATTACATCGGTCAACCAGTTCGTCATTGTCTCACGATTGACATCAGCTGATTCTCCACAAATGTTGCGCAGCTTGATACCATGCCTTGCCTTCCAACACTCGATCCATCCACCACTCCCAGTAAAATCCTTTAATCCAAATTCAAGAGCCAGGGTCTTCGCCTTTTCGGAAAGCAATGGACCATTAACTGGAAGCGCTGCACTTCTTGCCTGCTTGAACCACTGCAGCAGAGCCTCATCAACATCAGCATATGTAGATCCACGTGCTCGTTTCCGACTGTTTTCTCCCGCATGCAGAGCTTGTTGGTGGATCTTCTCTGAGTTCTTTATTATGGTGCTAAGCGACGACTGTGGGATATTATGTTTCTGGGCAACATCTGTCTTTTTCTTCTTCTCCACTTCAATCTCTCTTAGGATTTGCAGCTTGACTGACAGAGATAGTGAGTTTCTTGTTTGTTTTCGTTCTCCTGCCATGGTAAACGTTAATAAAATATAAGCGTTTATTAAACAATTTAATTTTGTTTAAATAATGAAAAAAAATACTTATAATATGTTTGCATATTTTAAAATTGTATATTATTAACTTATTTGTTGTGTATCATTAAATTTGTGTCATTCACACGTTGTAATTTGATATATATTATGCATAATATATTAGTCAATTATAATGGTAAATGAGAAAACTTCGTTATAAACGGATAAAATAAAAATTTATACATGCAAATCACTTCGTTATAAGCGAAAATTCTTTATATCCGACTTCGCAATATCCAGAGTTCTTTTAATGGTTTAAGCCCTTCTTTTCTTTCGTGCAGACAATTTCATTCGCTATATGCGGAATTTCGCTATAACCGACTTTGTTATAAGCGGAGTACACTGTATATCGGGATACAGACAATAACTCTGAAAGATACATTCATGGACAAAACTTAAGGAAGTTGTACCTTTTATCATGTATATCGGGATTCATACAATAACTCTGAAACATACACTCATAGACAAAAATTAAGGAAGTTGTACCTTTTAGCATGTATATCGGGATTCAGACAATAACTCTGAAAGATACACTCATGGACAAAACTTAAGGAAGTTGTACCTTTTAGCATGTATATCTGGATTCAGACAATAACTCTGAAAGATAATACAGCGACCTTTATTGAAGACACACCAGATAAACAAGTATGAACAAAATTGTCTCTGTCTCCTTAAAAAAATAACAGATCCCGATGACATCAAAGACTTTCCACATCCTTAAGTTTTGTCCATGAGTGTACATTCTGACATGTAGTCTCAGGACATTGTATTCCTGGAATCTTGTCCGTGAGGCGGTGGTGTCTCTCATTGGAGTTTACTGGGTTCTCTAAGTTCAATTCATATTTATCATGTCATATACCATTTGCACATATGAATTGAGCATTGTCCAAAGTATGAAGGCTGTTGTTGGTTGGTATGAAATTCTAAGCGGAGTCAGACTACAAATAATGTAATATTAATGTTAATTTATATAATTTTATTAAAGTATATTTATAAGCATTATATATTTATAAGATGAATATTTTAATTTAATATTTGATTTAAATAGTTATTAAACAAATTAAAACTTGATGAAAATATGAAAAGTTAATATTTGGGAGCCGCAACAAGGCTCTTTAACCAGCTCTGCAGTAAGTAAGGTTTTGAGGATAGCTAGCTTGTAGATAGCCTGACAATCTGAAGTGCTAATTTTATTTTGCTTATCCCTAGTACACGTGGTACAGGCCATCATAATCATGGTGGGTAGAAGTAGGCGACTGCTTTTACTCTAAGTGCACCACATGTCTACACATGTGAAAAGCAGTTCGATTTTGCACTTACAAATGTGCCAGAGCCCTGTTTGGTTACTTGCACTCGTTGATGGGGTTGAACTTTTTCAAGAATCGGGGGCTATTGGAGAATTTTTTTAATCAGAAAAAATGCCCAATGCGGGAATCAAACCCAGGTCGTAGCGGTCGAAAACCAACGGTTTAGACCATCCTTCTACCGGCCCTCCGAAGTGATAATAAAACTTGTTGCGATATGATCAGGCCAATCATCCGCTTGGAAGAAGGTATACAGTGGTGGAATTTGATTTGCAGTGATGAATAGGAATGGATATCTTTGGGATAGTAGGACCTCTTTTAATCAAAGATTTGGTACATTCATAGCAGAAAAAAATGAGGGTCGCTGGAAGGATGGTATAACCAGGGCTCGACAGACTTTTGAGTTGGAAGAGTCAAAAATTACAATTTACAAATTTTTAAAGTTTTTAAAGAGCCACTAATGTTTTTTTTTTTTTTGCCAACAATAAATAGAACTCGTATAAATAATATTTACGTATGGAACTATATAAAGAGCCGCAGCTTCACATCCATAGAGCCACATGTGGCTTGCGAGCCACAGTTTGCTGACCCCTGGTCTAAACCATTGGTTTTCGACCGCTAGGACCCGGGTTCGATTCCCGCATTGGGCACTTTTTTCTGATTAAAAAAAAATGTTCCAATGGCCCCCGATTCTTGCAAAATTCCAACTCCACCAGCGAGTGCAAGTAACCAAACCAAGGCTCTGGCACATTTGTAAGTGCAAACTCGAACTGCTTTTGACATGTGTAAATATGTGGTGCACTTACAGTAAAAGCAGTCGCCAACTTCTACCCACCATGATTATCATGGCCTGTACTACATGTACTAGAGATAAGCAAAAAGAAAATAGTATATAAAGAATATTCATAATCATAGGTTTTTAGATTTCGACAAATTACACAAAAGCCATAAGACTTTGTAGCTATTTTTGTTTGTTGTTGTTTATTCCTCAAGTCGTTTAAACGATTTCCATTAGGTTCCATTGTCTCAGCTTTTCTATTATAGTCCTGGAGTTTTCCCAGAAGTCTTTTTTAGAGGATTTGATACAATTCAATTGATTTCTTCAAATAAATTTTATTGTCTCGACGTTTCGACAAAAATATTTTGTCCTCTTCAGGAGCGAACAAAAATAAAAAGATTTACTGGCCGAAGTGTCTTTTATTTGAAGAAATATGAATGCCGGCCAGGCAACCTCTATCTTTACGATAATTCAATAGATGTTCAGGACTGGCAGGCTGGGAATCGCATTTGGGGCATTTCGGGAATGTTTTGATTTTTTTAACTTGATTAAAGAAGCTTTCCGACGTAATCCCTTCTTCAGCTAACTAAAACGTATAAACAAAGTGATGGAAAGAGATTGTATGTAAATATATGACATAAGAATTTACATAATTGAGAATATTGAAGAATTAACTATGAAAAGGTGGATGAACTTAGTGAATAGAGAGAAATAGACTGATTATAATCAGTCTATTGTTTATTGTTATAGATATGAATGTAATATTCAAATCAAAGATACAATTCTTTTTTCATTGGCCTTATAGAACGAGAGTGGTGTACGCGTGCTCATATGTTTTAGTAAAAAACACAAACATCCTCAATAAAGAGAGGCGAGTTGCCTCTCGAAATATTGGAACAATAAAATACTTATAAATCCAATATAAGCATCTTTTTAATATATATATATATATTATATAATCTAAAATGCAAATATTTTATTTTTTAAAAACATGTATTTTATTTTCATCATTGACTATTATTTTATTTTTGACCATAGATTTAGGACATAACACTTTGAATATTTGTTGTAAATATGTATAGTTAATCTACCTATTTTTTTTTTAATTCACGAATATAGAATTCATTTTATAAATTATATATTAGTGTGAAAAATATTTAATGTGTAATTCTTTCCAAGTAATTGAAAATAAAAACTACTTGATATAAGTAAATAATTATATTTCCTATTTTCACGACTGCACCTCAAAATTATTTATCATTCCAACATCAAAACATTATAATCATAACATATATATATATATATATATATATATATGAATATTCAAATATATTGTCATGTATTTAATATTTGCATTGTATTATTTTACCAAAATTACCATTGTCTTATGTATTTAAAATATTAAAACTTACTTACTCAACTTAATCGGCATTTTTTTATTTATTTAAATACAGCTTATTAACACAAGATTATTATTATTTTAACAAATAAATACCTATATTTTTTAAAAGAACAAAAAAATCCTCCGTTCCTTTTGTTTTTTTGATGTTTTTTATCGTTTTTTTTTTATTCTGTTTATTTGTGTGTGTGTGATGATGATAAGTTTTTTTTTCACTGATAACTTGCGACAATATTCTATAAAATAATCCTTTACATCAATATTGAGTAAAATTAATCATTCCTCCAGGGAAAAGTGTTTTTTCAAAACATTTTTATTTTCTAGCTTTCGGGTAGGGACGTCCTTCTACAGGAGAAAACCTGGGCGTAGAAGGGTGTCCGTGCCCGAAATCTAGAGAATAAAAATGTTTTGAAAAAACACCTTTCCCTGGAGGAATGATTAATTTTACTTAATCGTGACAATATATATTAAAAAATATATATATTAAGATAGAAAGTCCTGGAGTTTTTCCAGGGGTCTTTTTGGAGGATTTGATACAATTTAATAGATGTTCAGGAATGGCTGGTTGGGAATCGCATTTGGGGCATTTCGGGAATGTTTTGATAATTCCATTAAATTCGAGCATTCTAAGATGTCCTGTTCGTAATCTTGAAATTGCCGTTTGTTCTTCCCTAGTAAGGGTGTGGAAAGAAAATTCGTTAAGAATGGGGGTGTACCAAAGGTGGTTTAGGGTGGATTTCCAGAGAGAGGTTATTTTTTGTTTGTGGATGGAATAAATTTCTGAATAGGTGAGTTGGGAGTTGTCAGGCTGGCCCTTACAGCCTTCTGAATTGTGATGGTAGCTGTATACTTTTGTTTATTGAATTGTTTCTTGATGGTTTCTATTGCTTTCAAGGATAAAGAATAGATTTCGGTGGCCATTGTAGTCAAACACCCCTTACCCCCAACACAGATGTAGAAAATGGCTGGCAGAATCGCTTTGTTATTTATTTTTCACTAAAGATGAATCTGAACTACCTCAGGGCCGCTCTGAATGGTCCAGGAACTACCTAAAGCTATTAAGAATGTCATCCAGGTGGTCAACAAAGTGTATTTTAGTAGTAACACCTAGAATTTTATGATGTGAACGAAAATATTGTAACGTGGATGACAAGGCCAAGATACCAGAGTAAAGTTGGGGAAAGAGGAGTGGACTCCAGCTGCCCCCGCTGCCATGTGGTAGACGCCAAAAACAGCATTCCTGTGTGGGGTAGGACAGAGTCTGGTCACATCTGCGACAAGTGGACGGGCGTGTGGATGATCCTACAAGCCGATGTAGTCCAAGCTGGGCGTGTATAGTGTGGAGCGGGACGTTTCACAAGAATGACATCCACGGCGCCAAGGATTCTTCAGACAGGGAGGTTGAAGACAAGTCCCGCTCATTATATTCCTTCTGTTTAGTGCCACGTATAATAAAGCGCTGACTTTAAGCATGAGGACTACTGGTTTACTGAATAACATAATGGTTGTAAGATTCCTAGTGTTTTAAAGATTATCACAAAAATCTAAGAGTTTTTCTTCTTTGAAACTAGCAATGATCCGACCTTAACAAACTTTGGAACAATTTCATTTTCTAAGAGTTATTGCGGAAAGATTCGTTTAAAAAGTCAATGAACATAAAAATCTAAATATTTAAAATCTTTCTTCATATTATATTTATTTTTTTATATTTAACTAACAATAATGTTCGTGATTAAAGATAAAATTGTGAAAAGCTTTTATAATCTACAAATATTATCTCACAATGACTTTCTTGTTATTTTAGATTGCAAGCTTTCAATAGAAATTTATATAATATATAGAGAAGTATAAAAGACTATTTTACAAGAAGTTTCTGCAGTTAGTCCGATGGAGAAATAATTGAATAAATATATCTTGTAATAAATAGTCAACTAAGCACGTTTAAGAGTGATTATCGCTTGTATGCTTGTAATTTGAAATATAAAGAAACTCATTGTTAGAAAATATTTGTATTTTTTTAATATAACAATCCTTTTATTATAACCTTTATTATGATGCATTAGCACGCCATCTGTTATGAAAATTAGAAACTATTATAGACGCGTATGATTCTTTTTAAAAATAAATAATTTCTACTGCCCTTACTGCAATGGAAAAATTAATGGGAGGGCCTGGCTCATCAGTGGTATAACAGCGGTATGGTAGATTAAACTGGCGAAACCGTTGGGAGGGTTCACCACTAATGAGTCAGGCCCTCCCATTAATTTTTCCATTGCAGTAAGGACAGTAGAAATTGTTTATTTTTAAAAAGAATCATACGCATCTATAATAGTTTCGAATTTTCATATCCTTTATTAAAGAAAAGGTTGAAAGACTTCATGCTAAAGTGAAATGAATCCTTTATAAGAACCATAAATTTGGGACAATTTTTGCCTACCAAAAATGGTAGGTCCATCAATTCTAAATGGGTATATTCAACAAAGGTTGATCTATCAACAGGACTGACCATCTTCAAAGGAATTGCGTCTCTTGAAATCCTGCCAGAAGAATGAAACAAATTTCAAAGATGTCAGCTCACATGTTACCACCAGATAATTTTTTTTCCAAGGGCATTCTTTTCCGTGACCATTTCTCAATTCAATATACAGAGTTTTCCCAAAATATTTGTAAACATATTATGATTGTAAAACGACACTTTAAAACCATTCTGCATGTGTTTCTTTTCAACGATAAATCAAAATTTATTTAAAGGAGAAATAACGATTATTTCTAACCTTTGGGATGAGGTATGAAAGGGTGAATTGTGAAGAGTAATGATAAACGAAAAAATAAAAGTGTCCAGGGATGGGAATCGAACCCACACTGTTACGCTTACCGGGCAGATGCCATGTCCACTAGGCTACCCTGGACATATTTTTCCGTTCGTAAATAATACATAAAGTAATACATACATAATATTATGATTACATTATGATACATTAGCGCGCCATCTGTTATCAAAATTCGAAACTATTATAGACGCGTATGATTCTTTAAAAAATTAAACAATTTCTACTGTCCTTACTGCAATGGAACAATTAATTTAATTTTAAAAGAATCATACGCGTCTATATAAGTTTCAAATATTATGATTATGATTTATATTTTTGCAAGTGTTTACGAACTTTTAAGGACAACCTTGGTAATATTGGTAACCTTGGTAAAATTATAACAGAATTCTTATAGAAGAATGATTTAATCTCTGATGTTCTATTTCAAGGATGGTCAATCAGCAGGTGGGTCAAGTTTCAGAATTACAAGGTTGTCTTAAAAGTTCATAAACACTTGCAAAATATAAATCATAATATTTTTGCGAACTTTTGGGACAACCTTGGTAATATTGGCAACCTTGGTAAAATTATAACAGAATTCTTATAGAAGAATGATTTAATCTCTGATGTTCTATATCAAGGGTGACAATCAGCAGGTGAGCCAAGTTTCAGAATTACAAGTTGTCCCAAAAGTTCGTAAACACTTGTAAAATATAAATCATAATATGTTTAGGAACTTTTGGCACAACCTTGGTAATAATCCCTTGTACCAGTATTAAGATAAAAATACCAGGCTTCCAGGGATATTAAGAAATAAAAAAGGCATCTCCTTATCGTGCAACTGATGGCTTGCGCCATCTATCGGAATAAATATCAACTATTCGTTGATTTTTTTATTATTCCAGAATTTGTATAATTTTTTTACATTTCAGAGATAAAAAAATAATTTACATATCTTCAGCTTTCAGTTATTTGAGCACTTCTATTGGAGAAGTGTATTTTCTTCTTTAGAAGGGCTTTCAAATACCTAAAAGCTAGAGATATTAATAAAAAAATTCTTGAAAATGAAACTTATCCCTATAAAAGCCTGATGTTTTCACCTTGAAAGTATTCCTCTTTCAATATATATATACAGATTTGTGAAATTTTTGTGGTTTGCAATATATTTTGTCGTGTGTTTTTAGTGCTATATAAACTTGGTAAATCGAGAGTTTATTTTTTATTTTACTTTTTTTTCCAAATAAAAAAAGCAATGTTTTTATGTTTAAGCGTGTCATTTTTGTTTATTATATAAAAATAATGTATAAAAATATTCAATGAACAGAGATGTTTCAAACAAAAGGTAACCTAATTATAAAATTTGATTTGAAACAGTTGTTATAACACTATAGTGTGGATTTCTATAGAAGAATGCAGGAATTCAGGCTTTGAAGTAGGCAAAAGAGGAACCTAGAATGTCGCCCAACCCGCGCATCTGTCGCAAGAACCAGTGGGAATTGGTAGCGCTGAGATAAAGCATGTAGAATTCCCTGAAACTGATGACATCGTATTCTTCAAGCGGCCAATGAGCCAGTAATGAATGTTCCATAACGTCCACTACCTCCCACACACGGTCACTGTACAGAGTCGGTATCCATTTCGCCAGCCACGGTGACATGCTCAATGTCTGCCGATTCCCGTAGGATTTCACCACTTCAGGATCCAGATCTTTCTCCCATCGACTGATATTGGATTGTAGACGATCGGTGTCGATGATGGGCGTCCTGCATACACAGATCGTCTGTCCTTTCAGTTGATCATTTTAGAATCTACACACATCTACCCATCAATATCGCAGTATCAACAACAGCAAGCCTTTATAAAGGACACTCATCCCATACAGAGGTAATATAACAGCTATCTACAATACACGTTTCAACAGTATAAACAACAACGAGCCTTTATAAGGGACACTCATCCCATACAGAGGTAACATAACAGTTATCTACAATACACGTTTCAACAGTATAAACAACAACGAGCCTTTATAAGGGACACTCATCCAATACAGAGGTAACATAACAGCTATCTACAATACACGTTTCAACAGTATCAACAACAACGAGCCTTTATAAGGGACACTCATCCAATACACAGAGGTAACATAACAGCTATCTACAATACACGTTTCGACAGTATCAACAACAACGAGCCTTTATAAGGGACACTCATCCAATACAGAGGTAACATAACAGCTATCTACAATACACGTTTCAACAGTATCAACAACAACGAACCTTTATAAGGGACACTCATCCCATACAGAGGTAACATAACAGCTATCTACAATGCACGTTTCAACAGTATCAACAACAACGAGCCTTTATAAGGGACACTCATCCCATACAGAGGTAACATAACAGCTATCTACAATGCACGTTTCAACAGTATCAACAACAACGAGCCTTTATAAAGGATACTCGTCCAATACAGAGGTAACATAACAGCTATCTACAATGCACGTTTCAACAGTTTAAACAACAACGAGCCTTTATAAGGGACACTCATCCAATACAGAGGTAACATAACAGCTATCTACAATACACGTTTCAACAGTATAAACAACAACGAGCCTTTATATGGGACACTCATCCCATACAGAGGTAACATAACAGCTATCTACAATGCAGGTTTCAACAGTATAAACAACAACGAGCCTTTATAAGGGACACTCATCCAATATAGAGGTAACATAACAGCTATCTACAATGCACGTTTCAACAGTATCAACAACAACGAGCCTTTATAAGGGACACTCATCCAATATAGAGGTAACATAACAGCTATCTACAATGCACGTTTCAACAGTATCAACAACAACGTGCCTTTATAAGGGACACTCATCCAATACAGAGGTAACATAACAGCTATCTACAATGCACGTTTCAACAGTATCAACAACAACGAGCCTTTATAAGGGACACTCATCCAATACAGAGGTAACATAACAGCTATCTACAATACACGTTTCAACAGTATCAACAACAACGAGCCTTTATAAGGGACACTCATCCAATACAGAGGTAACATAACAGCTATCTACAATACACGTTTCAACAGTATCAACAACAAAGAGCCTTTATAAGGGACACTCATCCAATACACAGAGGTAACATAACAGCTATATACAATGCACGTTTGAACAGTATCAACAACAACGAGCCTTTATAAGGGACACTCATCCAATACAGAGGTAACATAACAGCTATCTACAATACACGTTTGAACAGTATCAACAACAACGAGCCTTTATAAGGGACACTCATCCCATACAGAGGTAACATAACAGCTATCTACAATACGCGTTTCAACAGTATCAACAACAACGAGCCTTTATAAGGGACACTCGTCCCATACAGAGGTAACATAACAGCCATCTACAATGCACGTTTGAACAGTATCAACAACAACGAGCCTTTATAAGGGACACTCATCCAATATAGAGGTAAACATAACAGCTATCTACAATACACGTTTGAACAGTATCAACAACAACGAGCCTTTATAAGGGACACTCATCCAATACAGAGGTAACATAACAGCTATCTACAATACACGTTTCAACAGTATCAACAACAACGAGCCTTTATAAGGGACACTCATCCAATACAGAGGTAACATAACAGCTATCTACAATACACGTTTGAACAGTATCAACAACAACAAGCCTTTATAAGGGACACTCATCCAATACAGAGGTAACATAACAGCTATCTACAATACACGTTTCAACAGTATCAACAACAACGAGCCTTTATAAGGGACACTCATCCAATACAGAGGTAACATAACAGCTATCTACAATACCCGTTTGAACAGTATCAACAACAACGAGCCTTTATAAGGGACACTCATCCAATACAGAGGTAACATAACAGCTATCTACAATACACGTTTCAACAGTATCAACAACAACGATCCTTTAGAGGGACACTCATCCAATACAGAGGTAACATAACAGCTATCTACAATACACGTTTCAACAGTATAAACAACAACGAGCCTTTATAAGGGACACTCATCCCATACAGAGGTAACATAACAGCTATCTACAATGCACGTTTCAACAGTATCAACAACAACGAGCCTTTATAAGGGACACTCATCCCATACAGAGGTAACATAACAGCTATTTACAATACACGTTTCAACAGTATAAACAACAACGAGCCTTTATAAGGGACACTCATCCAATACAGAGGTAACATAACAGCTATCTACAATACACGTTTGAACAGTATCAACAACAACGAGCCTTTATAAGGGACACTCATCCAATACAGAGGTAACATAACAGCTATCTACAATACACGTTTGAACAGTATCAACAACAACGAGCCTTTATAAGGGACACTCATCCCATATAGAGGTAAACATAACAGCTATCTACAATACACGTTTGAACAGTATCAACAACAACGAGCCTTTATAAGGGACACTCATCCCATACAGAGGTAACATAACAGCTATCTACAATGCACGTTTGAACAGTATCAACAACAACGAGCCTTTATAAGGGACACTCATCCCATACAGAGGTAACATAACAGCTATCTACAATGCACGTTTCAACAGTATCAACAACAACGAGCCTTTATAAGGGACACTCATCCAATACACAGAGGTAACATAACAGCTATCTACAATGCACGTTTCAACAGTATAAACAACAACGAGCCTTTATAAGGGACACTTATCCCATACAGAGGTAACATAACAGCTATCTACAATACACGTTTCAACAGTATAAACAACAACGAGCCTTTATAAGGGACACTCATCCAATACAGAGGTAACATAACAGCTATCTACAATGCACGTTTCAACAGTATAAACAACAACGAGCCTTTATAAGGGACACTCATCCAATACAGAGGTAACATAACAGCTATCTACAATACACGTTTCAACAGTATAAACAACAACGAGCCTTTATAAGGGACACTCATCCAATACAGAGGTAACATAACAGCTATCTACAATGCACGTTTCAACAGTATCATCAACAACGAGCCTTTATAAGGGACACTCATCCAATACAGAGGTAACATAATAGCTATCTACAATGCACGTTTCAACAGTATCAACAACAACGAGCCTTTATAAGGGACACTCATCCCATACAGAGGTAACATAACAGCTATCTACAATACACGTTTCAACAGTATCAACAACAACGAGCCTTTATAAGGGACACTCAACCCATACAGAGGTAACATAACAGCTATCTACAATGCACGTTTGAACAGTATCAACAACAACGAGCCTTTATAAGGGACACTCATCCAATACAGAGGTAACATAACAGCTATCTACAATACACGTTTCAACAGTATCAACAACAACGAGCCTTTATAAGGGACACTCATCCCATACAGAGGTAACATAACAGCTATCTACAATGCTCGTTTGAACAGTATCTACAACAACGAGCCTTTATAAGGGACACTCATCCCATACAGAGGTAACATAACAGCTATCTACAATACACGTTTGAACAGTATCAACAACAACGAGCCTTTATAAAGGATACTCGTCCAATACAGAGGTAACATAACAGCTATCTACAATGCACGTTTGAACAGTATCAACAACAACGAGCCTTTATAAAGGATACTCGTCCAATACAGAGGTAACATAACAGCTATCTACAATGCACGTTTGAACAGTATCAACAACAACGAGCCTTTATAAGGGACACTCATCCAATACAGAGGTAACATAACAGTTATCTATACAATACACGTTTCAACAGTATCAACAACAACGAACCTTTATAAGGGACACTCATCCAAAACAGAGGTAACATAACAGCTATCTACAATGCACGTTTGAACAGTATCAACAACAACGAGCCTTTATAAAGGATACTCGTCCAATACAGAGGTAACATAACAGCTATCTACAATGCACGTTTGAACAGTATCAACAACAACGAGCCTTTATAAGGGACACTCATCCAATACAGAGGTAACATAACAGTTATCTATACAATACACGTTTCAACAGTATCAACAACAACGAACCTTTATAAGGGACACTCATCCAAAACAGAGGTAACATAACAGCTATCTACAATACACGTTTCAACAGTATCAACAACAACGAACCTTTATAAGGGACACTCATCCCATACAGAGGTAACATAACAGCTATCTACAATACACGTTTGAACAGTATCAACAACAACGAGCCTTTATAAGGGACACTCATCCCATACAGAGGTAACATAACAGCTATCTACAATGCACGTTTGAACAGTATCAACAACAACGAGCCTTTATAAGGGACACTCATCCCATACAGAGGTAACATAACAGCTATCTACAATGCACGTTTCAACAGTATCAACAACAACGAGCCTTTATAAGGGACACTCATCCAATACACAGAGGTAACATAACAGCTATCTACAATGCACGTTTCAACAGTATAAACAACAACGAGCCTTTATAAGGGACACTTATCCCATACAGAGGTAACATAACAGCTATCTACAATGCACGTTTCAACAGTATCAACAACAACGAGCCTTTATAAGGGACACTCATCCAATACAGAGGTAACATAACAGCTATCTACAATACACGTTTCAACAGTATCAACAACAACGAGCCTTTATAAGGGACACTCATCCCATACAGAGGTAACATAACAGCTATCTACAATGCACGTTTGAACAGTATCAACAACAACGAGCCTTTATAAGGGACACTCATCCCATACAGAGGTAACATAACAGCTATCTACAATACACGTTTGAACAGTATCAACAACAACGAGCCTTTATAAAGGATACTCGTCCAATACAGAGGTAACATAACAGCTATCTACAATGCACGTTTGAACAGTATCAACAACAACGAGCCTTTATAAAGGATACTCGTCCAATACAGAGGTAACATAACAGCTATCTACAATGCACGTTTGAACAGTATCAACAACAACGAGCCTTTATAAGGGACACTCATCCAATACAGAGGTAACATAACAGTTATCTATACAATACACGTTTCAACAGTATCAACAACAACGAACCTTTATAAGGGACACTCATCCAAAACAGAGGTAACATAACAGCTATCTACAATACACGTTTCAACAGTATCAACAACAACGAACCTTTATAAGGGACACTCATCCTATACAGAGGTAACATAACAGCTATCTACAATGCACGTTTGAACAGTATCAACAACAACGAGCCTTTATAAGGGACACTCATCCCATACAGAGGTAACATAACAGCTATCTACAATACACGTTTGAACAGTATCAACAACAACGAGCCTTTATAAGGGACACTCATCCAATACAGAGGTAACATAACAGCTATCTACAATGCACGTTTGAACAGTATCAACAACAACGAGCCTTTATAAGGGACACTCATCCAATACAGAGGTAACATAACAGCTATCTACAATGCACGTTTGAACAGTATCAACAACAACGAGCCTTTATAAGGGACACTCATCCAATACAGAGGTAACATAACAGTTATCTATACAATACACGTTTCAACAGTATCAACAACAACGAACCTTTATAAGGGACACTCCTCCAAAACAGAGGTAACATAACAGCTATCTACAATACACGTTTCAACAGTATCAACAACAACGAACCTTTATAAGGGACACTCATCCCATACAGAGGTAACATAACAGCTATCTACCTTACACGTTTGAACAGTATCAACAACAACGAGCCTTTATAAGGGACACTCATCCCATACAGAGGTAACATAACAGCTATCTACAATGCACGTTTGAACAGTATCAACAACAACGAGCCTTTATAAGGGACACTCATCCCATACAGAGGTAACATAACAGCTATCTACAATGCACGTTTCAACAGTATCAACAACAACGAGCCTTTATAAGGGACACTCATCCAATACACAGAGGTAACATAACAGCTATCTACAATGCACGTTTCAACAGTATAAACAACAACGAGCCTTTATAAGGGACACTTATCCCATACAGAGGTAACATAACAGCTATCTACAATGCACGTTTCAACAGTATCAACAACAACGAGCCTTTATAAGGGACACTCATCCAATACAGAGGTAACATAACAGCTATCTACAATACACGTTTCAACAGTATCAACAACAACGAGCCTTTATAAGGGACACTCATCCCATACAGAGGTAACATAACAGCTATCTACAATGCACGTTTGAACAGTATCAACAACAACGAGCCTTTATAAGGGACACTCATCCCATACAGAGGTAACATAACAGCTATCTACAATACACGTTTGAACAGTATCAACAACAACGAGCCTTTATAAAGGATACTCGTCCAATACAGAGGTAACATAACAGCTATCTACAATGCACGTTTGAACAGTATCAACAACAACGAGCCTTTATAAAGGATACTCGTCCAATACAGAGGTAACATAACAGCTATCTACAATGCACGTTTGAACAGTATCAACAACAACGAGCCTTTATAAGGGACACTCATCCAATACAGAGGTAACATAACAGTTATCTATACAATACACGTTTCAACAGTATCAACAACAACGAACCTTTATAAGGGACACTCATCCAAAACAGAGGTAACATAACAGCTATCTACAATACACGTTTCAACAGTATCAACAACAACGAACCTTTATAAGGGACACTCATCCTATACAGAGGTAACATAACAGCTATCTACAATGCACGTTTGAACAGTATCAACAACAACGAGCCTTTATAAGGGACACTCATCCCATACAGAGGTAACATAACAGCTATCTACAATACACGTTTGAACAGTATCAACAACAACGAGCCTTTATAAGGGACACTCATCCAATACAGAGGTAACATAACAGCTATCTACAATGCACGTTTCAACAGTATCAACAACAACGAGCCTTTATAAAGGATACTCGTCCAATACAGAGGTAACATAACAGCTATCTACAATGCACGTTTGAACAGTATCAACAACAACGAGCCTTTATAAGGGACACTCATCCAATACAGAGGTAACATAACAGTTATCTATACAATACACGTTTCAACAGTATCAACAACAACGAACCTTTATAAGGGACACTCATCCAAAACAGAGGTAACATAACAGCTATCTACAATACACGTTTCAACAGTATCAACAACAACGAACCTTTATAAGGGACACTCGTCCCATACAGAGGTAACATAACAGCTATCTACAATGCACGTTTGAACAGTATCAACAACAACGAGCCTTTATAAGGGACACTCATCCAATACAGAGGTAACATAACAGCTATCTACAATGCACGTTTGAACAGTATCAACAACAACAAGCCTTTATAAAGGACACTCGTCCAATACAGAGGTAACATAACAGCTATCTACAATACACGTTTCAACAGTATCAACAACAACAAGCCTTTATAAGGGACACTCGTCCCATACAGAGGTAATATAACAGCTATCTATACAATGCACGTTTCAACAGTATCAACAACAACGAACCTTTATAAGGGACACTCGTCCCATACAGAGGTAATATAACAGCTATCTATACAATGCACGTTTCAACAGTATCAACAACAACGAACCTTTATAAGGGACACTCGTTCCATACAGAGGTAACATAACAGCTATCTACAATACACGTTTCAACAGTATCAACAACAACGAACCTTTATAAGGGACACTCGTCCCATACAGAGGTAACATAACAGCTATCTACAATGCACGTTTCAACAGTATCAACAACAACGAGCCTTTATAAGGGACACTCGTTCCATACAGAGGTAACATAACAGCTATCTACAATGCACGGTTCAACAGTATCAACAACAACGAGCCTTTATAAGCGACACTCATCCAATACAGAGGTAACATAACAGCTATCTACAATGCACGTTTCAACAGTATCAACAACAACGAGCCTTTATAAGGGACACTCATCCAATACAGAGGTAACATAACAGCTATCTACAATGCATGTTTCAACAGTATCAACAACAACGATCTTTTATAAGGGACACTCATCCAATACAGAGGTAACATAACAGCTATCTACAATACACGTTTCAACAGTATCAACAACAACGAGCCTTTATAAGGGACACTCATCCAATACACAGAGGTAACATAACAGCTATATACAATGCACGTTTGAACAGTATCAACAACAACGAGCCTTTATAAGGGACACTCGTCCAATACACAGAGGTAACATAACAGCTATCTACAATACACGTTTCAACAGTATCAACAACAACGAGCCTTTATAAGCGACACTCATCCCATACAGAGGTAACATAACAGCTATCTACAATACACGTTTCAACAGTATCAACAACAACGAGCCTTTATAAGCGACACTCACCTAATACACAGAGGTAACATAACAGCTATCTACAATACACGTTTCAACAGTATCAACAACAACGAGCCTTTATAAGCGACACTCATCCAATACAGAGGTAACATAACAGCTATCTACAATGCACGTTTGAACAGTATCAACAACAACGAGCCTTTTATAAGGGACACTCATCCCATACAGAGGTAACATAACAGCTATCTACAATGCACGTTTCAACAGTATCAACAACAACGAGACTTTATAAGGGACACTCATCCAATACAGAGGTAACATAACAGCTATCTACAATACACGTTTCAACAGTATCAACAACAACGAGCCTTTATAAGGGACACTCATCCAATACACAGAGGTAACATAACAGCTATATACAATGCACGTTTGAACAGTATCAACAACAACGAGCCTTTATAAGGGACACTCGTCCAATACACAGAGGTAACATAACAGCTATCTACAATACACGTTTCAACAGTATCAACAACAACGAGCCTTTATAAGCGACACTCATCCCATACAGAGGTAACATAACAGCTATCTACAATACACGTTTCAACAGTATCAACAACAACGAGCCTTTATAAGCGACACTCACCTAATACACAGAGGTAACATAACAGCTATCTACAATACACGTTTCAACAGTATCAACAACAACGAGCCTTTATAAGCGACACTCATCCAATACAGAGGTAACATAACAGCTATCTACAATGCACGTTTGAACAGTATCAACAACAACGAGCCTTTTATAAGGGACACTCATCCCATACAGAGGTAACATAACAGCTATCTACAATGCACGTTTCAACAGTATCAACAACAACGAGACTTTATAAGGTACACTCATCCAATACAGAGGTAACATAACAGCTATCTACAATACACGTTTCAACAGTATCAACAACAACGAGCATTTATAAGGGACACTCATCCAATACAGAGGTAACATAACAGCTATCTACAATGAACGTTTCAACAGTATCAACAACAAAGAGCCTTTATAAGGGACACTCATCCCATACAGAGGTAACATAACAGCTATCTACAATACACGTTTCAACAGTATCAACAACAACGAGCCTTTATAAGGGACACTCATCCAATACACAGAGGTAACATAACAGCTATCTACAATGCACGTTTCAGCAGTATCAACAACAACGAGCCTTTATAAGGGACACTCATCCAATACACAGAGGTAACATAACAGCCATCTACAATGCACGTTTCAGCAGTATCAACAACAACGAGCCATTATAAGGGACACTCATCCCATACAGGATTCTCCCAGATGGGTAAACAGAGGTAACATAACAGCTATCTACAATTCACGTTTCAACAGTATCAACAACAACGAGCCTTTATAAGGGACACTCATCCAATACACAGAGGTAACATAACAGCTATCTACAATGTACGTTTCAGCAGTATCAACAACAACGAGCCTTTATAAGGAACACTCATCCAATACACAGAGGTAACATAACAGCCATCTACAATGCACGTTTCAGCAGTATCAACAACAACGAGCCATTATAAGGGACACTCATCCCATACAGAGGTAACATAACAGCTATCTACAATGCACGTTTGAACAGTATCAACAACAACGAGCCTTTATAAGGGACACTCATCCCATACAGAGGTAACATAACAGCTATCTACAATGCACGTTTCAACAGTATCAACAACAACGAGCCTTTATAAGGGACACTCATCCAATACACAGAGGTAACATAACAGCTATCTACAATGCACGTTTCAACAGTATAAACAACAACGAGCCTTTATAAGGGACACTTATCCCATACAGAGGTAACATAACAGCTATCTACAATACACGTTTCAACAGTATAAACAACAACGAGCCTTTATAAGGGACACTCATCCAATACAGAGGTAACATAACAGCTATCTACAATGCACGTTTCAACAGTATAAACAACAACGAGCCTTTATAAGGGACACTCATCCAATACAGAGGTAACATAACAGCTATCTACAATACACGTTTCAACAGTATAAACAACAACGAGCCTTTATAAGGGACACTCATCCAATACAGAGGTAACATAACAGCTATCTACAATGCACGTTTCAACAGTATCATCAACAACGAGCCTTTATAAGGGACACTCATCCAATACAGAGGTAACATAATAGCTATCTACAATGCACGTTTCAACAGTATCAACAACAACGAGCCTTTATAAGGGACACTCATCCATACAGAGGTAACATAACAGCTATCTACAATACACGTTTCAACAGTATCAACAACAACGAGCCTTTATAAGGGACACTCAACCCATACAGAGGTAACATAACAGCTATCTACAATGCACGTTTGAACAGTATCAACAACAACGAGCCTTTATAAGGGACACTCATCCAATACAGAGGTAACATAACAGCTATCTACAATACACGTTTCAACAGTATCAACAACAACGAGCCTTTATAAGGGACACTCATCCCATACAGAGGTAACATAACAGCTATCTACAATGCACGTTTGAACAGTATCAACAACAACGAGCCTTTATAAGGGACACTCATCCCATACAGAGGTAACATAACAGCTATCTACAATACACGTTTGAACAGTATCAACAACAACGAGCCTTTATAAAGGATACTCGTCCAATACAGAGGTAACATAACAGCTATCTACAATGCACGTTTGAACAGTATCAACAACAACGAGCCTTTATAAAGGATACTCGTCCAATACAGAGGTAACATAACAGCTATCTACAATGCACGTTTGAACAGTATCAACAACAACGAGCCTTTATAAGGGACACTCATCCAATACAGAGGTAACATAACAGTTATCTATACAATACACGTTTCAACAGTATCAACAACAACGAACCTTTATAAGGGACACTCATCCAAAACAGAGGTAACATAACAGCTATCTACAATGCACGTTTGAACAGTATCAACAACAACGAGCCTTTATAAAGGATACTCGTCCAATACAGAGGTAACATAACAGCTATCTACAATGCACGTTTGAACAGTATTAACAACAACGAGCCTTTATAAGGGACACTCATCCAATACAGAGGTAACATAACAGTTATCTATACAATACACGTTTCAACAGTATCAACAACAACGAACCTTTATAAGGGACACTCATCCAAAACAGAGGTAACATAACAGCTATCTACAATACACGTTTCAACAGTATCAACAACAACGAACCTTTATAAGGGACACTCATCCCATACAGAGGTAACATAACAGCTATCTACAATACACGTTTGAACAGTATCAACAACAACGAGCCTTTATAAGGGACACTCATCCCATACAGAGGTAACATAACAGCTATCTACAATGCACGTTTGAACAGTATCAACAACAACGAGCCTTTATAAGGGACACTCATCCCATACAGAGGTAACATAACAGCTATCTACAATGCACGTTTCAACAGTATCAACAACAACGAGCCTTTATAAGGGACACTCATCCAATACACAGAGGTAACATAACAGCTATCTACAATGCACGTTTCAACAGTATAAACAACAACGAGCCTTTATAAGGGACACTTATCCCATACAGAGGTAACATAACAGCTATCTACAATGCACGTTTCAACAGTATCAACAACAACGAGCCTTTATAAGGGACACTCATCCAATACAGAGGTAACATAACAGCTATCTACAATACACGTTTCAACAGTATCAACAACAACGAGCCTTTATAAGGGACACTCATCCCATACAGAGGTAACATAACAGCTATCTACAATGCACGTTTGAACAGTATCAACAACAACGAGCCTTTATAAGGGACACTCATCCCATACAGAGGTAACATAACAGCTATCTACAATACACGTTTGAACAGTATCAACAACAACGAGCCTTTATAAAGGATACTCGTCCAATACAGAGGTAACATAACAGCTATCTACAATGCACGTTTGAACAGTATCAACAACAACGAGCCTTTATAAGGGACACTCATCCAATACAGAGGTAACATAACAGTTATCTATACAATACACGTTTCAACAGTATCAACAACAACGAACCTTTATAAGGGACACTCATCCAAAACAGAGGTAACATAACAGCTATCTACAATACACGTTTCAACAGTATCAACAACAACGAACCTTTATAAGGGACACTCATCCTATACAGAGGTAACATAACAGCTATCTACAATGCACGTTTGAACAGTATCAACAACAACGAGCCTTTATAAGGGACACTCATCCCATACAGAGGTAACATAACAGCTATCTACAATACACGTTTGAACAGTATCAACAACAACGAGCCTTTATAAGGGACACTCATCCAATACATAGGTAACATAACAGCTATCTACAATGCACGTTTGAACAGTATCAACAACAACGAGCCTTTATAAGGGACACTCATCCAATACAGAGGTAACATAACAGCTATCTACAATGCACGTTTGAACAGTATCAACAACAACGAGCCTTTATAAGGGACACTCATCCAATACAGAGGTAACATAACAGTTATCTATACAATACACGTTTCAACAGTATCAACAACAACGAACCTTTATAAGGGACACTCCTCCAAAACAGAGGTAACATAACAGCTATCTACAATACACGTTTCAACAGTATCAACAACAACGAACCTTTATAAGGGACACTCATCCCATACAGAGGTAACATAACAGCTATCTACAATACACGTTTGAACAGTATCAACAACAACGAGCCTTTATAAGGGACACTCATCCCATACAGAGGTAACATAACAGCTATCTACAATGCACGTTTGAACAGTATCAACAACAACGAGCCTTTATAAGGGACACTCATCCCATACAGAGGTAACATAACAGCTATCTACAATGCACGTTTCAACAGTATCAACAACAACGAGCCTTTATAAGGGACACTCATCCAATACACAGAGGTAACATAACAGCTATCTACAATGCACGTTTCAACAGTATAAACAACAACGAGCCTTTATATGGGACACTTATCCCATACAGAGGTAACATAACAGCTATCTACAATGCACGTTTCAACAGTATCAACAACAACGAGCCTTTATAAGGGACACTCATCCAATACAGAGGTAACATAACAGCTATCTACAATACACGTTTCAACAGTATCAACAACAACGAGCCTTTATAAGGGACACTCATCCCATACAGAGGTAACATAACAGCTATCTACAATGCACGTTTGAACAGTATCAACAACAACGAGCCTTTATAAGGGACACTCATCCCATACAGAGGTAACATAACAGCTATCTACAATACACGTTTGAACAGTATCAACAACAACGAGCCTTTATAAAGGATACTCGTCCAATACAGAGGTAACATAACAGCTATCTACAATGCACGTTTGAACAGTATCAACAACAACGAGCCTTTATAAAGGATACTCGTCCAATACAGAGGTAACATAACAGCTATCTACAATGCACGTTTGAACAGTATCAACAACAACGAGCCTTTATAAGGGACACTCATCCAATACAGAGGTAACATAACAGTTATCTATACAATACACGTTTCAACAGTATCAACAACAACGAACCTTTATAAGGGACACTCATCCAAAACAGAGGTAACATAACAGCTATCTACAATACACGTTTCAACAGTATCAACAACAACGAACCTTTATAAGGGACACTCATCCTATACAGAGGTAACATAACAGCTATCTACAATGCACGTTTTGAACAGTATCAACAACAACGAGCCTTTATAAGGGACACTCATCCCATACAGAGGTAACATAACAGCTATCTACAATACACGTTTGAACAGTATCAACAACAACGAGCCTTTATAAGGGACACTCATCCAATACAGAGGTAACATAACAGCTATCTACAATGCACGTTTCAACAGTATCAACAACAACGAGCCTTTATAAAGGATACTCGTCCAATACAGAGGTAACATAACAGCTATCTACAATACACGTTTCAACAGTATCAACAACAACGAACCTTTATAAGGGACACTCGTCCCATACAGAGGTAACATAACAGCTATCTACAATGCACGTTTGAACAGTATCAACAACAACGAGCCTTTATAAGGGACACTCATCCAATACAGAGGTAACATAACAGCTATCTACAATGCACGTTTGAACAGTATCAACAACAACAAGCCTTTATAAAGGACACTCGTCCAATACAGAGGTAACATAACAGCTATCTACAATACACGTTTCAACAGTATCAACAACAACAAGCCTTTATAAGGGACACTCGTCCCATACAGAGGTAATATAACAGCTATCTATACAATGCACGTTTCAACAGTATCAACAACAACGAACCTTTATAAGGGACACTCGTCCCATACAGAGGTAATATAACAGCTATCTATACAATGCACGTTTCAACAGTATCAACAACAACGAACCTTTATAAGGGACACTCGTTCCATACAGAGGTAACATAACAGCTATCTACAATACACGTTTCAACAGTATCAACAACAACGAACCTTTATAAGGGACACTCGTCCCATACAGAGGTAACATAACAGCTATCTACAATGCACGTTTCAACAGTATCAACAACAACGAGCCTTTATAAGCAACACTCATCCAATACAGAGGTAACATAACAGCTATCTACAATGCACGTTTCAACAGTATCAACAACAACGAGCCTTTATAAGGGACACTCATCCAATACAGAGGTAACATAACAGCTATCTACAATGCATGTTTCAACAGTATCAACAACAACGAGCCTTTATAAGGGACACTCATCCAATACAGAGGTAACATAACAGCTATCTACAATACACGTTTCAACAGTATCAACAACAACGAGCCTTTATAAGGGACACTCATCCAATACACAGAGGTAACATAACAGCTATATACAATGCACGTTTGAACAGTATCAACAACAACGAGCCTTTATAAGGGACACTCGTCCAATACACAGAGGTAACATAACAGCTATCTACAATACACGTTTCAACAGTATCAACAACAACGAGCCTTTTTAAGCGACACTCATCCCATACAGAGGTAACATAACAGCTATCTACAATACACGTTTCAACAGTATCAACAACAACGAGCCTTTATAAGCGACACTCATCCAATACACAGAGGTAACATAACAGCTATCTACAATACACGTTTCAACAGTATCAACAACAACGAGCCTTTATAAGCGACACTCATCCAATACAGAGGTAACATAACAGCTATCTACAATGCACGTTTGAACAGTATCAACAACAACGAGCCTTTTATAAGGGACACTCATCCCATACAGAGGTAACATAACAGCTATCTACAATGCACGTTTCAACAGTATCAACAACAACGAGACTTTATAAGGTACACTCATCCAATACAGAGGTAACATAACAGCTATCTACAATACACGTTTCAACAGTATCAACAACAACGAGCATTTATAAGGGACACTCATCCAATACAGAGGTAACATAACAGCTATCTACAATGAACGTTTCAACAGTATCAACAACAACGAGCCTTTATAAGGGACACTCATCCCATACAGAGGTAACATAACAGCTATCTACAATACACGTTTCAACAGTATCAACAACAACGAGCCTTTATAAGGGACACTCATCCAATACACAGAGGTAACATAACAGCTATCTACAATGCACGTTTCAGCAGTATCAACAACAACGAGCCATTATAAGGGACACTCATCCAATACAGAGGTAACATAACAGCCATCTACAATGCACGTTTCAGCAGTATCAACAACAACGAGCCATTATAAGGGACACTCATCCCATACAGGATTCTCCCAGATGGGTAAACAGAGGTAACATAACAGCTATCTACAATTCACGTTTCAACAGTATCAACAACAACGAGCCTTTATAAGGGACACTCATCCAATACACAGAGGTAACATAACAGCTATCTACAATGTACGTTTCAGCAGTATCAACAACAACGAGCCTTTATAAGGAACACTCATCCAATACACAGAGGTAACATAACAGCCATCTACAATGCACGTTTCAGCAGTATCAACAACAACGAGCCATTATAAGGGACACTCATCCCATACAGGATTCTCCCAGATGGGTAAACAGAGGAAACATAACAGTTATCTACAATACACGTTTATCCACGACTTATAATTTTATAAAATCAACAATTAATCCACGGTTACGTTTCTTGCACCATTTTTATATCTCTAGCTTTTGGGCTAACTTGCCCTTCTGCTGGTAGTTAGTTATACTAGTTCTTCTGTTGAAGGGCGTGTTAGCCTGAAATATTGAGAAATAAAATATGGTGCAAGATACTTAACCCTGGATTGCTCTCTTTCTCTCTTAAATATGTAGGTACGACGTCATGCACGCGGTTCTATACCGCCCTGAGAGGAGGGAAGTCCTTGAGGCACTCTTGCCTGAACATAAGAAAATTCTGTGCGAATTCCTCAATATTTCTATTGAGCATGTTGGAGACAAAAACTGCATAATAAGCAAGGGCCTGTACACACTTAAGGAGGCTTGTAGCTCCTGATAATATCCAGATGTCCCTTCGGAGAAGGCTTCGTCTGGTGTAAATATATTCTATTTTATTACAATACTGTATTTTAATTTTACTTGATTATTTTGCTGTTGACTAGGAGTCAATGAATTTTTTCATTGTCTCTCTCTCTCTCTCTCTCTCGGGCATGACCTGGAGGACGACGCCCTGGCCATCCTGGCGTCTGCCAAGACCCGTATCTTCAAGCACTTCCTGGGCCTGGAGATACGGGGCGTCCAAGAAGACCCTCTCATCGTCTGGAGGAGGACTCTGGCAAGATGGTGGAGCCTTTCTCAATCATAATTTCATTGTATTATTCTCATTATTCTTCATTCATAATTGACTAGTAGTCAATAAAGTATGTTTAACCGTCTCTCTCTCTCTCTTGTTGATTTTATTAAATAACAGTTATCTACAAAAAGAATGGGGAGTAACGTCAACATTTCGTCAAGTTGATTCATCTTCTGTGTTTCGTCTATTGACTGTGCTATTCTCCTGAATTTGTGAAAGGTCAATGTATTGGGTCTGATTTTCACTACTTTTGTCAATAAAGCATATGGCGAATTGTTTTCATAGCCAATCTTTTGACGGAGAATTTCTCACTCATCACTCAGAGCTTGACAATAAAATGTATAGTGTGGAAAGTCCTTGCTAAATTCACTAGTTCACAGAGTGTAATTTAAGTATATAACAGTATTATCTTGTCATTTATTTAACAAGGCTTTCTTAAACTCCTTCGACTAGGTACAGAGATACTCAGGGAAATATGCAAATATTGCCGATGCCATCAGAGATGCTGTTAGATGCTCCATTTCTGTTCAAATGTGCAAATGGGCGACAGCGCGCGCGGAGGCTGTTCAAGTGACATTATTAATCTTATTTTGGGAAAATTTGGTTCAGTTCCTGTTTAATTGCTTCGAATACAGTTAAAATAAGCCTATGTCAAATAAATGATTCCAAAACCTCAGGAGACAACTTTCTCCAAAAAACGTTCCATCTTTTAAAGAAACGTGAATTATTCTTGTACAATAATAATTACAAAGCAATATCGCGTCATCTATAAATACCAAATGAAAACATCAAGACGCGAATGTTTCTTTTTACAATTAAATCGAACTTCTACTGTCCTTAGTGCAATGATAAAATATTGAGATGGTTTGGTTTATCAATGGTTGAACCTCCCAGCAAATCTACCAGACCGCTTCTTTAGAGCTCTAATACTGTATTGTATCATTCTGCTTTTATATGCTACACTGAAAGGTGGAATCTTAGAAATTATATTTAAACAAACTGTGTACATAGGCTTTTAGGACAGTAAAATTATATTGTTGCGCTGGTGACCTGATCTACTGAGAGAAAACATCCGAGAAGTCTTTTTAACGTTTATTTACCAACTAAAGGTTTGGAGGAAAAGAACCTTTCTAACTAAAGATTATTGTCTTAAATAATCTAAAAACAAAATAAGCAAAATTCAACGATATAAAAGTATGTAAAATAATTATAGAAAACAAAATTATGTAAAAACAATTATACATGAAAGTTATTAAAATAAATAAGTTGTAAAAAGTTAAAATGGGACATGTAAATAAAAGACTCCAGCAGCGCACCAACAATATATAATTGCCACGAAATACTCTGTGTTAGTTCGACTGATATACGAATACCATTCCTCGCAACTTTGCCCGAAATATCGTTTTGTTTATTTAAGAGCAGTTATAAACGAGTATGATATAAGAAATGCTATATCAACATGAGAGATCCAACGTCCAAAGGCCGGCGGGTCATCAACATTGATATCTCCACTGTTTATCCCTTCCCTGTCATATTGAAAGAACGATTGCATCCATCATACGTATGGCTTTATTATGAAACAACATTTCAAATAGAAAAATATATCTAATAAAACTTTCCATAAATACGAACATGCAATTTTATCATATAAATCTCTATTCATGATAAAATTGTAAAAAAGGTTTTAAAATTACAAAATATTTTCTCACAATGAGTTTCTTTTTATTTCAAAACTCAAGCTTTCAAGTGATAATCGCTCTTCAACGGGCTTAATAAAACATCGACTATATCCTACAAGAAATATTTACAAAAACATACGCGCGCAGCGTGGATATATTTACATCTGAAATTTTAAATTGGTATGTAATTTAACAATTTTATGGACACAATTTTATAAAGAATATTTATCCCTAAAAAGAAACTATATGTACCAATCAAGAGACAATATATATAAAATAAAAGGATTTAAGCACGAGTGTTTCTTTTATGCACAATATAAACTTCTACTGTCCTTACTGCGATGACAAAATATATATTGGGTGGGTTCGGTTCATCAGTGGTGAATCCTTCCAACGGTTTCGCCAATTTAATCTACCAGACCATATGTCCATATCTTGTTGGTGTAAGACGGGTTGAAATCTCGACCAACCTCAAAATTGTCTAGAGGCACAGAGCTCGCTCAGATGTTCTATCACTTATAAATTTATCGACTTTAACTTGCAACATTTACGGGAAATCAAGATTAAACAGCCATCATTTACTAAATCTCACTCCCCGTGCTCACTCTCTGTTGTAACTTTCACTGTTGAAGAGCGATAATTCGAAAGCTCGCGGTGTTTTTGTAATAAAGGAACTTATTGTGTAAAAAAGTTTTCATATTTATTTTTATATAAGTATATCGCAATGGGGGTCGGTGGAAGGATGGTTTAAACCGTTGGTTTTCGACCGCTACGACCCGGGATCGAATTTCCCCGCCCCTGTTTCTTGCAAAAGTCCAACCCTACCAGCTAATGCATATAACCAAACGGGGCTTGACACATTTGTAAGTTCAACAGTCGAACTGTTTTTCACCTGTGTAGACGTATGGTGCACTTACAGTAAAAGCAGTCGCCAACTTCTACCCACCCAAAAGGAGGAGGGGGAGCAGTAACAAGCTCACTAAAAAACCTGGGTTCAGCTGGCCTGGCTGATAGTGTCCTGTAAGGGCTCCTAATCCAGGGATACAAGATGAGCAGCGTTTGTACTCCATGTTAGGAGCGGCTGCACATGGTGTCTGTTCCTCATGTCAGAGGCGGCCATTTCTTTTGGAGCTAAGTCGGCCTGCCACTGAGTAGTGCTCCCAGTCTGAATGACAAAGGCAGATGCATTCTACTTCACCCAGTCATGACCTCGAGCTTTACAAGCTTGATACCCTAATATGATTGAGTGGAGATAAGAAAGAAGAAGAAGATGTTTATCATGGCCTGTACCACGTGTACTAGGGATAAGCAAAAAATGTATATCACAATTTTCTTATATATGAATATTTTACCCTTTAAGAAAGATTTTATAATAGGGAATGAGAGAAAAAATCAGAAGGATAGAGATAGTTTAGGTTAATAGGGAGGTTGAAAAAAGTTCTCGGTGTTCTGTTATTCTCCAAATATTGAGCAACAGAAAGAGCTTTGGAGCATTATCGTGTAAAAGAATCCAATTTGTTACCTGTAGAAGCCAGGCTGGATGGCACAGACTTTGACGCCGAAGCAGGAAAGTTCTTGACGGAGACCTTCAGATGCCCAACGTAGGGCAGCTTTAGAGGCGGAGTAGGCCGTCAAAGGAGAAGTGCAGGATTTACCTGCACAGTGAGGATGGTTAATGGTTTGTTGAATACTTGTGTGATCCAATAAACTTATATACAAGGGATGATTTCCTCTTCTTGAAAGATATTTTCAAACTTAAATATTTATTCCTATTTAAAAATATATTATCCACATGAGATATAAATTCTGATTAATGTTAGATTATATCATCAAGAAGTCCTCCCAATATTCTCCTCACAGATTATTACGCGAATACAAGATACAAGTATTTTATTCGCGTATTAGCCTGTTGAAGGACGATATTGACCGAAAGCTCTCAGCTCTTCAATAAAGAAACTCGTCGACGTTACCTTTGGTCTCATCTTAGCATTGCTATCCTGCGATTCCTTCTATTGTAATTTGATAAAAATCTTATAGATTCGTTTATTCTGAAGGGTTAAGGAACTCATATACTTACTGCCTTGACTCACGGTGAAGATCAGACGGCCCCGCGCCCGTCGAATTAGTGGCAGGAAGGCTCGTGTCACTCGCATCGCACCGAAGAGGTTGACGTCAAAAATCTTCTCGAAGACTTCTTGAGGCATCACCTCGAGCTCGCCAACCTCCGCTATACCGGCATTGTTGACCACGGCATACAGCTCTGGACAAAATCAGGAAGTCTTTAGGAAAGAAGAATAGTGGGGCAAGGCTAGCGAAACCTATGGTATGGTGGATAGAAAAATTTTACCGAATCCCCATTAGAAATTTCCTGGAGCACAGAAAAATATCACCATTTTAGGTACCATCGTAACCCCAGGACATGGAAAATCGGTACAAGATCAGCCTATACGTAAACTACTGGAAGGATCCATCCTAGATGGTCCTTCTTTATCCGCAGTCTCTCTCTTGTTGGGCGGGCGAGAGCGGCCAATTGTCTGGTGCTTTCATCCTATCTTCAGGTCTACCTGCCCAAAGAGCGAGAGAGTGAGAGACTTTTATCTCAAGACTGCAGGCAAAAATTTTTATAGAGAACACCTTAGAATATGTTGGAAACTTACCTCAACTTCTCTAGTCGATCTCGAAAACTATTTAAAAGGAAATAAAGAGAGTGATTAACATCATAATAGATTTTTTTATTGATGAAGAGAACTTCGTCAAAATAACTATAATTTTGCCACGTGGAAAATTAGGAAAGACAAAAACTTCAGGAGGAGACAACAATTTATTTCAGGCAAGGACAAACAATGAAAGGTAAACAAAAGATAAGCCACGAGGGAAATTTACAGAGTAGCAAAATATAAACATAAAAATGACCACTCTGTTAATAAAAATAATAAAATTAATAAATACTTTTTTACAATATAGTAGATGTCCAATGATCGATGCTGCACTTTTCAATGATGTAGAGGATTATCAGCAAAGTTGGTTCAGCTAAAGAACCACTGAGTGAAGTACACAAGCACAGATACGTACCTCCCTGGGGACCCAGTTTTTCCTTCACCAGTTCCACGGCTTTCTGCACTTCCTGGGGCTTAGTGACGTCGAGCCTCAACACCACCATGCGGTCTGAGTTGACGTCCGCCAGACTCCGTGGTCCCGGGGCCTCGGGGTCCAGACAGCCAGCGAACACCGTCATCCCACAGGAGAACATCCGGTTGGCCAGCAGCAGACCGAAGCCAGTGTCACATCCTGATCACACAGTATCCCAGTGTACTAACCACATTCAGTATAGGTAATCTGTAACGAACGAAGACATTAAGACGCTAATGTTTATTTTCACGAATAAATCAAACTTTTACTGTCCTTACTACAATGAAAAATTTATATCAGTGATGAACCCTCCCAGCAGTTTCACCAATTTAATCCACCAGACCGCTTCTCAGAGCTCTAATACTGTATTGGATCATTCTGCTTTTATATGCTACACTGAAGGGTGGAATCCCAGAAATGGTATTTAAGCAAACTCAATGTACATAAACCTTTAGTTCAGTATAATTACATTTAAATATTTGCATCGAGCAATGTTCTTTCACAAACAATAAGAACAAGTTAGGCATATGTTTCCGATTTGTTTGCGGAAGAGCATTGCTCGATGCTAATATTTAAATGTAATTCTACTGGCTCAAAGGCTTATGTACATAGAATTTGCTTAAATACCATTTCTGGATGTTCTCTATGTTACATATGGATATCAAATATATATTGAAATATATAACCACATATATACATATATATGTGGTAATTTAAACCAACAACCTCATATTGTATATAATATAACAAGATTTTCATGTTGTATAATAGAAACACATCTGTAAATAATTATACGCATGATTGACATGTGTCATTACATCATCATATGTGATGTACTTTGTACAAACGGGGGATAAATAAATAAAAAAACTGTAATAGATTAAGAGTTGAGCTAAAGCAGAGATCGAGATGTAGAAGTCCCACAACTTTAAGAACGAGGCCTAAAGATAAGAAGTTGTCGGGGCGTTGCCAGTGTACAATGACATCTCTTCCGATCGACGCCCTTATTGCATCGACTGAAACCCAATACATCCTCTCGGCAAAGATATATAAGCCTCCAACAGGGCCAGAAATAAATAGTCACTTCACCATCAGCGGGAGCCCTCGTCAGATGTCCTCAAGGTCCGCACCATCGACCATGTAGACCAGTAAGAACTTTTCTCAAATCTCCATCCTCCATCGCTCCTAGCTCGACTCTTATCTTTTCACGGAACTTTCCTAGTACAACTGTGTCTCTTCGTTTTTTGTGTGACATTCCCAAGTCTTCCACTCTGCCTCGACCACGACTGCCTGTACTCTGTGAGAACTGTTAAAGTTCTTCCAAGGTCCAGAGAGGTACTGGACAACTCTCCACGCTCTGATTGACCCTCTCGGTTACTACAGGTTTGACCCTCTCGGTTACTACAGTAAAGCGAGAGACCCTCAGGATCTCACCCCACAGCGGAGAGTCGACAGGATCTCACCCCACATATATATTTATAAATTATATTCATATATTTACGCCTTTTTTATTAATATATTTATCGTTATTTAATCATATATTATAGTAGTTTCAATTTCAATATCTCTCTCTATATATATTTTAGGAAAATATTTTCTGCTGATTTCGATTATCTTGAGGATTATGCTATGGAATTATTTGCTGTTTTTTTTTTAGTCCTAAATAGTATTGGTAATACAGTCGTGGCAAAAATCTTGAAAGTATAATAATAAAAATAGTTTTGATCAGTAATTGATTTATTTGAGCCAAAGGAACATATAAAAAAAAACAATTTGATAAAAGCACTGCCTGGCTTAAGGCGTAAGAACAAAAAAAAATGAAAAACTTATTTACATAATGTACAATAATATTTGAGCCGGCCATCGAGAAACAACAACAATAGGTTTTATATAGGGAAAGTCCCGACATCTGGTGATATATTTAAACAGAATATTTGAATCTATGAAATATAATTTTAAATAAAATAATATTTTTATATAACATATATATATATATTATGTATTAATATTGTTGCACCAGGCTGCGGTTTGGCAGATCCTTCAGTCTTGATTCTCTCCTCAGACGCGTCTTGCATCTTTCCAGAACGTGTCTCAACCATCCTACAAGGTTAAACCAGTCAATAATAAGACAACTATAGTTTTAGGTAACACCTAGAATCTCTCTTTATTTATCACATCAAAGTTTAAAGCAGGTGGGGTATTTATTGTATCAAAATACAAATGTTTTATAGTACATAATATTTTATAGTAATAATCTGTTTTATAAAAATAAATAAATATATAATTTAAATGTTAAATATATTAAAAATAATATTATAAATATTTTTTTAAATACACGCATTAATCATGATGCAACAATATATTTACTTTCATAACGACACTATAAGATGCAACAATTTCTCCAATATTTCAGCTTGCTCTTCAATAAACACTTAAATTAAGATTATTCCCAAAAATGGTCATTGCCAAACATAAGAGTACGATATAAGATAGAGTAAACCTCTCTATTCTTTTTTACTTTTTTATTATAACTCCACTATCTATACAGTATTTCAGGAACATTTGCACCAATAGTTATCTTTCTGAGACAAAATATTTCATTTTCCTGATTGAAAGTTCGAATAGATTGTTTATATAATATCATGGTATACAAAGCAATAACACGCCATCTAAATATATAACAAATTGAAACATTTTAAGACGCGAGTGTTTCTTTCACAAATAAATCAAACTTTTACTGTCCTTACTGTGAAGAATATTGGGAGTGCTTGGCTCATCAGTGTTAAACCCTCCCAGCAGTGTTTCGCCAATTTATTCTACCAGACCGCTTCTTTAGAGCTCTAATACTGTATTGGTCCATTCGGCTTATATATACTACACCAGGCATGTCAAACTCAAATCCTAACACGGGCCAAATAAAAAAGTAATAAGATTATGTGGGCCGCAAAAAAAGAAAACAAGTAATTAATTTTTTATAGTAACATTTATGTAGGTTTATTTTTTTAAAAATACTAATAAGAAATGTATAATTACAATTTTTAAAAATTAGGCTACAAATTTTTATTAATTTTTTTTTTTTATTTATAAAAAAAAATATTAAAATATATTGTCCGGTAGGCCGCAAATTTATTCGTTGTGGGCCGCATGAGGCCCGCGGGCCGCGAGTTTGACATGCCTGTACTACACTGAAAGGTGGAATCTTAAAAATTGTATTCAAGCAAACTATAAACATAAGCTTTTAGGATTGTATAATTAAATATATAAATTCGTATTATCGCGTAGAAAATATGTAACAATGAGATGAAACAATTTCTCAGATATTTCTGTTTACTTTCCAATGGCACTCAAATTATTCCCAAAAAATGTTCATTGAGCGCCAAAATAGGGCACGAATTAAGATAGAGTAATCCCCTCTATTCTTTTTTACTTCTTGATTCTAACTACACTATGGATACATCGTGAAGATAGAGGCTGCCTGGCCGGCATTCATATTTCTTGAAAAAAGAGATACTTCGGCCAGTATAAATCTTTATAAAAAGATTTATACTGGCCGAAGTATCTCTTTTTTCAAGAACTATGGATACAGTATTTCAGGGACATTTGCACCAATAATTTGCTTTCTGAGACAAAATCTTTCATTTTCCTGATTAAAAAGTTCGAATAGAATGTTTATCTAATATCATGATATGTTTTCCTATTCAATCAACCCGTCAAATCCATTCGTGTCTATTTTTTTGAAAGGTTGAAATTAATGGAAAAGAACTCATCTTTGGAATGCTATATCCCTGACAGCAAATATAGAAAAGTTTGTAATTAAAGGAAGGAAAGAACTCTCTTGTCAAACAACTCACGAGGATTCTTTTGAAGTTGAAACTGCCTGATCTGGTGTTCAAGGTCTCCGGGAAGGATTTCTTCTAATTTACCAAGAGTTAAGGTTGCAGCAAATTTGCTTCCAGATTCTAATCGTCTGCAGGAGAAGTGTCGAATGTTTTGTCTTAATATGTTTCATAATATTTTATCTGGAATTTATTACACTCACAGATTGTTATATAATTACAGTTAAACATGTCTATAGCGCCCCCTCTTGGGACTCATTAAAATAGGGTGCTATAGAGAGGGGGTGCTATAGACAGGTCACTTTTAATGTAAATCGCATCGTAACACGTATTTAAAATCGGGCGCTATAGAGAGGAAGGCGCTATTTAGAGGGGGCGCTATAGACAGGTTTAACTGTAGTTTCATTGAAAAGAAGAGATCTAAGAATTTTCATTATATTTCTTTATATTATTTTTGTAGTAATCAAAATATACACTTTTTTAAAGATTAATGAATATAAATTTAGATCTAATTGCTCTATCAGACGAAATACACATGAAATACATGATGTATATTTTATCAAAATATATTTGAAGAGAACAAGGTAACTATAAGATATTTCTAATATTAAAGAATACTATGTACTAAGTGAAAATCTCAACCTGCAACCCCAAAACACATTATTTACTATATTGACTCATCCATTGATGAGCTCTACTCTTCCCCAGCAGACACCATCAATAAGCTCTACAAGCTTGATACCCTAATATGATTGAGTGGAGATAAGAAAGAAGAAGTTTATAATAAACACGTTTTTGTCTGTATATACGGTAGATTTGTAGAGAATCCAAAGTCTATAAATAAAGTTAAAACATTTAAATAATTTTTTTCACTCACGTATGATTTATAGATCTAGAGTAAACATTTCATTAGGACGTCCCGCTATATCTCACGCGTCCAACGATTTTATCATGTTTTTACTGAAAGACCTTAAAATTACTTTTGGAGAGAAAACAATCTTTATCATATTTAATATAACTCTCCTAAGCAGGAGAATAGATCAGGCCTATATTAAAGTATTTTAAAACCTCTTATCCAAAACGTGAATATTCCTTAACTTGGAATCAGAACTTCCAAAACTCCGCCTTTGCCGGTCCCAAGCCCGGATGAAAAAGGAGGAGGGGGCAGTAACAAGCTTGGTAAAAAACCTGGGTTCAGCTGGCCTGGCTGATAATACCCTGTAAGGGCTCCTAATCCAGGGAAAAAGGATGAGCAGCGTTTGTACTCCATGTTAGGAGCGGCTGCACATGGCGTCTGTTCCTCATGTCAGAGGCGGCCATTTCTTTTGGAGCTAAGTCGACCTACCCCTGAGTAGTGCTCCCAGTCTTAATGACAAAGGCAGACGCATTCTACTTCACCCAGTGTGGAGATAAGAAAGAAGAGAACTTCCAAACGGCGGTCGGTGTATGTGATTTAGGTACTGGAGTAGGAGGATTCCTCAGTCTGGCTGAGATAATGTGGAGACAAGGCAGCCCTGATTACTGCGGCTATCTCAGCCGATTGCATCCTGCCAGCTGGGGCAATAGATTGGGTTACCTTGGACATATAACTGCACCTGTTTCCAGATATTCTTACCCCTTGTGTACGACTGATGCCACACGTGGTTCAACCTACTTGTGTCAAACAGTAGTCTCCGATAATACACACACATACAGCTTTATTAAGACCACCGGTCTTATACAGATTCACCACAGAAGGGAAAGCATAGATGGAGCTCCTATACTCCAGGCAGCACAGAACCCAACAACAGCCTCCAGGTCCGACGTATGTCCAGTGGTTACAGAATCCACCGTGCATAGGTTAGCGTATCACTGAAAAGACGAGTGTGGAATCAGCCGCGTTCTAGACTTCGCTTTCCTCATCCAAATGGACCACGACACTCTGCGATTGTATTAATCTCCTCCGAACCATGACTGTGGCCTTGTAGAATTTATATAAACCAAAGGGAATACCTTTATCAAACATCATTGTATTCATCCAATTATACATTTGTTGACTATCGAATTGAGATAAGGATAATTCGCCCAAGAGTTATTTTCTCTGTTTCTCCAAGCAAAAGCAACCAAATATTATAAATATGATTTCATCTTGTATTCTGCTATTACATAGATCACATGTTAAAGGACAGTCAGTCTTCCAGCGCTTTGAACGATTTTCTGGAAAGAACACCCATAGGAGTCTCAGTTACGCAAGAAGCCTTTTAATTACCAGAAGCGTATTTGTGAGTAGATATAGTTCTGATGTTATTGACAAAGTATTTGAAGTAGCTGTAATAAGAGTTATTTAAGATTTGTGCTTTGTCATTTTGAATGCTTTGTTCAGTTGCTATTCGAATAATACCGGATATTTCAGTCTGTATAACAGTATAGTCCGTACAACCCTTTAAGAACGAGAATCCCTTTGAGTCCAAAATAGTTAACAGGTATTCAACAAATTTTCAGCCTGCTCTTTGATGGTTGTGCAATGTCCAGATATGTGCAAAACATACGCGAGGCAACCTGCTCTCTTCCATTTTCATGATCCTTACCCAAAATCTCAAACCGTTTTTGGGCCCTATCACTGCATTAGTTGGGTCTATTTGATAGAGTGTTTAGGTTAGCTTAACTAGTTAACTATTTAACATTTAGATGCTAACTGCATCTCTCTCATAAAGCCTGTGAAATAGTTTGCAATGGTCACTTAGGTTTGAATATTAGTTTATTGATAATTTTCGAACTGTAACGTTTTGTTTTAATATATTTTAAGCGTACAAGAGAATCCAATCGAATGCTGTGATCAGGGCCATCTCGAGGATTTGCGCCCGGGTCGAGATGTCTTGTTCCATCCCATCTCTAGGCTTCCTCACTCTTCTATTGCAATTCATATTTCAACATTAAATATTCAGAATTTTAAATAATATTGCTACGTGGAAAATTAAAGAAGACAAACTTCAGGATGACACGGCAATTTATTTAAGGCAAGAACAAACTATAATTGATAAAAATACAAGATAAGCAGTCAGGGAAGTTTACAGATTAGCAAAATATCAAAATTGATAATATATTAATAAAATAATGAATACTTTGCTACAATAAGATAAAGAGTTTACAATTGTTCTCCTAGAATTATTCTGATAATTTGAAACTTTGCGGTTTTCTTGCAATGCCCTTTTAATCGAGCGTCCTAGCTGTAAACATAAACATCAGTCTCTTCTGAATTATTCATTAGTTCAGAGCATTGAACTAAAGATGAACGAAAATGTCTTTTGATATTCGGTAACGAATGAAGGATACCATTGTTACGCTTATTAAGAAATTTAAAGAATAGATATAACCATTAATTGAGGATTTGTTCGCAGTTCACAGGTAGATATTTTGAACATAAATTGAACCATTAATTGAGAATTTGTTCGCAGTTCACAGGTATCTTTGCTGTCTTCTAACCTCATGCCCATTATCAAAAGATACGAGTCAAGATGAAGATGGTTGGCAAAAGAATCATAATCCACGAAGAAGGTTATCATCAATGATAAAAGACAAAATCAACGCGATAGAACATCTATAATTATTCTTAAACGAAAATGATAGTGATATTGAAAAATAATTAATCAACATGTTACAAAGATCATTGCCAACATTATAACCTTATGCTCATGAATGCCATCTTCAAAGTAAATATTAACCCATCAAGAGGGCTGTTATTGATAAAAAAAAATATACCCATCAAGAGATGGATTGATAATTGATGAACGATAATTGATCACGAGAAGGTGCGACGTCAACGACAAAATAGCCCATAAATAAGTGCAGTAATTAGTACTCAGCAACAAGAGCAATATCAGTAAATACGAGAGCAGAATTTTTAAAGAGAACCATCAATAATTATAAAGAATTCATTTACAAGGATTGGAGAAAGAAGTTGGTTAAAGAAATCCATAAAGAAGTGCAACATCGACCAAAAGACATCTATTCAGAAAGTCAGATGACAATGAGAGCAGTTCCATAGGACAGTGATCAATATTCATAAACTCCAGAAGAATCTATTATCAAAGAAAGAAATAAGTCTGTAAAGAGAGCTGTCAAAATATCAGTCATTATGAGACCAAACCAAGAATATCAGCTCTTCAGGAAAAACCATCAAATAACAAATTGAGGTAGGTAACGTCGTAGTTAAAAAGGAAGAACATACCCTATACATAGTTCTTCAAATTAAAGATACTTCGGCCCGTAAATCTTTTTTATTGTCTCGACGTTTCGACAAAAATCCTTTGTCCTCGTAAGGAGTGAACAAAAATTAAAACATTTGGCAAAGCGTTTTAATTTTTGTTCGCTCCTGATGAGGAAAAGATTTTTGTCGAAACGTCGAGACAATAAAAAAGATTTACTGGCCGAAGTATCTTTAATTTGAAGAACTATGAATTCCGGCCATGCAGCCTCTATCTTTACAATAACATAATACAGTCCTTCATCTGCTTCTTCAAATTGTCTCTTTGAACTCTGAAAGATTAAAACAAAGGTATGTTCGCTCTATTTTTTTCATTTCTTCAGAATAGAGGATACTTTAAAGTATATACATAGTATAAAATAGTACAATAGAACCTCTTTGTAAAGGACACCTAATTGCAGAGCTAAAGTGTACTTTAAGGAGAGGTGTTCTCTTACTGGAGAGTTGATGAATAGTTAAAATGGTAATTTTACAAATGATAACTGTCCTTTATACTGTCAAAATATACACACTTTGCCTCAATGGTTAGCACTTTGAAAGATGAAAATACATTAAAACACATATCTAAGTCTTTTCGCAAAAGAGCTGAGAATTTGTTGAAGATATTATTTCACAGCGCTATTGTTCTTCTGTTTATATTTATTATTGTTCAATTTTATATCTCTAAAT
>CP092874.1:93465170-93485979 GCA_030710605.1 Cordylochernes scorpioides | reverse complement strand
ATGCATTACCTATTTATATGTTTTGAATATTCAAATATATTAAAATACAAATTGTAAATACGCGTTTCTAATTTAATGTTCAATGCATCACACTGCATCGTTTTAAAGTAGGAAGTATTTGGAAACGAATTAGTGATTTAAAAAGATTAAAATTCTCGTTGAAGTCCGAGTGATCTCGAAAACTAACAGGGATAATCTAGTTTTCATCATAAAAAGTTATATATAAATATGCATTATACAATTATTTGGAAGATTCTTTCCAATTGATAGGTTCTGCAGCTATGGTGGCATATTTATGGTTCTGTTCTCTTTACATTGGATGATAGATAAATGTATGTTAAAGGAAAAAGATGTCCCTTCTTGGTGTGTGAATACATTCTTTGAGCAATCTTACATTGTAGTCTGATCTTAAAATCGGCCCTACTTCTTCATCAGCTTAAACATATTTTTGGATGATTTTACCGATTTCATAACCCTCTCGTAGGGTGGTATGAATTCAAAACCGCCCATGTACTGATGAGGGCCATAGCCTGAAGCCATGGTACACAGAAAGACTTTTATCTGAATTTCCTAAAACTGGTGTTGCGACAGATTCCTCATCTCCATTTATACATTACATAAAAGGATTATATTACCTCTGTACATAACTTATAAATAGGGATAAAGATATTGTGTGTGTGTCATAACACATGGAAAATTCAGACAAAATGTATGTTTGTTTGTATCGGGTTGTCTTCTAAACTGGTGAATCAATTTGGCTGAAATGGCTGCATATTTTTATATATTAAGAAATCAACGAGAATAGTTGATATTTATTCCGATAGATGGCGCAAGCCATCAGCAACTTTCAGTTGCACGATAAGTAGATGCCTTTTTCTTAATTTATGCACCTTATCCCAGTACAATATTACATTTGTACTATTTTTTCACATTTTTATATATGTATACGAAATATCTTCAAAATTGTTTCAGTTGTTTTATCAATTAGTATTTCTTTTAATATATTTATTATAATACAATATAATGCGGCTAACGTTTGTAGAACGACGTCTGATAAATTATACCGCAAATGTTTCTTTTGAACGAAAAATCGAAATAACGATTATTTTTATCCTTAGGGATGAAGTATGAAAGGATGAATTGTGAATAGTAATGGTAAACGGAAAAATAATGTGTCCAGGGATGGGAAATCACTTCGTCCCTAAGATTATTTCTAAATCGTTATTTCTCTTCAAAATAAATTTCGATTTTTAGTTCAAAAGAAACATTTGCTGTATAATTTTCAAACATCATTCTACAATATTTATTATAATAATTGTATTCCAACTCTAGAATATCAGGTTAACTCTTTTTGGATTATTTGAATATTTCAGGTTTAGAACTTGGCGATGATTTCTTCCAGACCCAATAATTCTATATTGTGGCAAAAGTTTCATCTGGATATAGTTAGAATAGTTAGAATTTTAGACACAATAAAATAAGACCTAATCCAAATAATTTAATATTAGGCTTTAGATTAGGTCTTATTTTCTTGTGTCTATAATCCAAATTGTGCTTTATCTCAGTTAGAATTTTACTTTCTTCATTTTCTGACCTCCTCCCCTTCTCGAAATAGGTAATTTATTTATTAACAATCTCTTTCGTTTTCTCCTATCTTTTTACAAAGTTAAACGAAATTTCAGTGAAATTGGTTCAGCCAATACTTATAATTCTCAGCCTGCAAGCCCAAGACACATTATTTACTGTATTGACTTATCCATTGATGAGCTCTACTCTTCCCCGGCAGACACCATCAACAAGCTTTACAAGTTTGATACCTTAGTGTGATTGAGTGGAGATAAGAAAGAAGAAGAAGATGTTTTAGCCTTTATTCAGCTTCACGAGAAGGTACCGTGTCACTTTCAGACGCCAAAGACAAAAAACAAGGCAATATTTGAAAAAATAAATTACAAAAATATGTACAGGTATTTGAGAAAATTAATTAGCTAATCAAATATTTCCTCTTAGATATGCTATTGACCTTTCCTTATGAGATGAAGTAAGCTTCGTTTCTGTGAACGACAAAAAAAAATATTGCCAAACGTATTTCTTTGTTGTGAAAAAAATAGTACAAATATGATATTGTATTGGGTGAGGTACATAAATTCTGAAAAAAAGGCATCTCTTTATCGTGGAACTAATCTACATCAGCAACTTTCAGTTGTACGATAATGAGATGCCTTTTTCAGTATTTCTGTGTTTAAAAGAGGTAGTTTGGAGTGAGTTGTTTTATCTGTCAATCTATATTGTAGAGTATTTCTTATTTTAGTAACAGATTGTAATCTCAAAATTTTTATTTCAAGGTGAAATATTGACTATTTCTAACCTTTTTTGATGAGGTATGAAAGGATGAATTATGAAAAGTAATGATGAACGGAAAAATAAAAATGTCCAGGGATGGGAATCGAACCCCTTTTCATAATTCATCCTTTCATACCTCATCCAAAATGGTTAGAAATAGTCGATATTCCACCTTGAAATAAAAAATTTGATTTTTCGTTGAAAAGAAACTCATGCGGTGTAACTTCAAGTGTCGTTTTACAATCACAAGCCGCAGTGTATTATATTATACTAGCCGAGTGACCCGGGCAACGCCCCGGGTTTACCCGAAGGACCCGCAGGTGAGAAACTGTTAGGAACCAATTCTTTCCTAGTCTACCAATCGAGCAGAGTAAACACTAACACCTCTCAGAAAATTAACACCTTTAATTTCCTTTCATAACTAACTAATTTACATCATTAAAAACCAATTATATACATGTAAAATCGTCCAGTCATCTGGTCAAAATATAAATAAATTAATCTAGGAAAAAACAACTTATAAAATCCTAACAATGCCCCCCATTTTAAAGTTGTTTTCATACCCTCATCGGAGGCCTAGAGTGGTCAAGATCCTGGTTAGGTCTTCGTTTAACACCACCCGGCAAGTCAACATCCCATACTCTGTGTTCCCGAAGTGATGCCATTTCACATTCCATAGACCTCAGCCGATTTTGTGCTTTGGGCATATTAAGCGCCTCCTCGTATGATGACGGCATTTCATCTTGATGGCTCTTATGTTCAACTATCCCACTGTGGAAGGCTGATCTACAATACTCCTTCTGCCTAGCCGCAATTCTTGAAGATCTTCTTGGGATTATAGTTTCATTCTGGCCTTCGTTTTCTCTCCTCAGTGCTTCGTCTTCATAGGCCTGCTCTTCATCCTCTCTTCGTTCTAAGTTATTCAGATCTTTCTCTACCGATATTGTTTCCCCATCAGTCCCTGAATATCCTCTTGGGATCGCAGCTTCATTTTGGTATTCCCCTTCATCTTCCTTCTTTAGTTCTTCCACTGTATATATTCTTCCTCTTCTATTAGATTTCAAAATTAACCCGCCATCACTTCCAAAAACAGAGGCCTTGCCATTCTGGAATAATACTTTGTTTCCTCTTTCCTCAATCCTTCCAACAGACAAAATATTTCCGTCTAACTCAGGAACGTATAAAACGTTTTCCAAGAACAAGGTTTCACCTCCATATTCGTGACCGAGTTTGATTGTTACATCACCCATCTCTGATACTTTTATTTCCTCATTGTTAGCCATTTCTACTGAAGTTGAAATACTTTTTGTGTTCGTCAATTTCAGTCTGTTCGACGTCATATGTTCAGTAGCTCCACTGTCCAGAAACCAGATATTCTGCGAATTATTGTTTTTAAAGTTGTTTGCAAATAGGACTTTATGAGTCAGGTCTAGCGTACCTTGTTTGAGCATACCTTCGCTAATTCTCCTTGAGGAGTTGGCAAATCTGCAATTCCTAGCTATGTGCCCTAATCTGCCACAACTGAAACACCTTATCTGCCTGGAGATACCTTCGCTAATTCTCCTTGAGGAGTTGGCAAATCTGCAATTCCTTGCTATGTGTCCTAGCCTGCCACAACTGAAACACCTCATCTGCCTCGGGTAGTTATAATTTTCCCTTTTCCCTTCCGTCCACGTATTATGATAATTCCTTGGTTGATCATATTCAAATATTTTTCGCTCTTGACATGGTGATTTGCATGTATCCTCTTTTCTTCTTACCGCAAAAGCGCAATTAGGATCTTCTTGAGTAATTTGACGCTGTTTCTGTCTTTTTTCTTCTAAAAGTAACTTGGATTTTACCACACTAGTAGATAGCTTCTCTTCTTGCTGTTCTAAACTGAGAATCAGCGGCTCGTAACTCTTTGGCAATCCCAATAGCATAATCAAAGCTAATTCGCCATCCCCAAATCCATGGTGGCACTTTGCTAATTTTCTATGACATTCCATTATTCTCGCGAAATATTCCTTCATGTCTTCGTCATTTCTTTTGACAATATTGAAAAACTCTCTTAGTAACTGTAATATGTGCAATAAGCCATACTTTGTGTGGATGTCCTCCAGTATCTGCCATGCATCGATCGCTCGCTTACAATCACCGATGTCATCCAGGAATGAATCTTCAACTGCTAATAATATGATAGATAATGCCAAGTTATCTTTCCGCTTCTGTTTTTCTGAAGTTTCACTAGGAAAGCCAGGCTCAATCGCATCCCATATGTCCTTCTGAATCAAGATTGATTTGGCTCTTATAGCCCAGGAATAATAATTATTTCCATCTAGTTTAGGTATTCTTAATTCATCAGCCATTGATTTTTTTAGCTATGCAAATTTCACAAAAAAATATAACTCAAAGCTTTTTCTTCTTCTTCGTTGCACAAAGTTCAGTCTTTAAATCACTCAAATTTCTTATAATCAAATTCTATTCTCTATCTTAGTTAGCCTAACAAACTTTTCTTCTTTGGCTTTCCCTTTTAGCTTTTTCTTCTTTACTTTCTTCAGCTTTAACTTCTAGCTTTTTCTTCTTTAGCCTAAACTTCTAATTTCTCTCTACAGCGCAGTGGAAGCGTGCTGGGCCCATAACCTGTTAGGAACCAATTCTTTCCCAGTCCACCAATCGAGCAGAGTAAACACTAACACCTCTCAGAAAATTAACACCTTTAATTTCCTTTCATAACTAACTAATTTACATCATTAAAAACCAATTATATACATGTAAAATCGTCCAGTCATCTGGTCAAAATATAAATAAATTAATCTAGGAAAAAACAACTTATAAAATCCTAACAGAAACTATAGAAGAAAAATTTTAACAAATCAGAAAATGAAATTGCAAACAACAGAACTACACTTCTTTAAGGACATGAGAGCACATGCACTGTATCACCATACGTGTACCATTTTCAAAGACCCTGCTTAGGATTAAAACTTCTCAGAAGCATAACAATAGTACCAACCTAGAGGTTAACTGGTGTGGATGCATTCCTCTGGGAGTAAGACTATTGAGAAATTCAGTAGGGAGTTATTTTGCTTCTCCGCATTCTAACACTCCAACTGTTAACACTGTGGAAACACTGACTCATGTTTGGTAAGCAATTTCAGGGAAGAAACTATAGACATTGGATTAAATAAATTATTAATTAAATTGCATTAAATAAAAATTATTAGATTTAAATAAATATTATTAGAGTGAAAAAAAAAAAGAAAAAATTAACAAATTAGAAAATAAAATTTCGAAAAATACAACTATATTGCCGATAAGATAAGAGGACCTTATTAAAAAATAAATAAACAAACTGTAATTCGACACTATCGATAATTCGACACTTTCGATAATTCGACCATTTTAAAAATCAAATTTACAAGGTTGATTGTTGTTTAAATACAACTTTGATTTTGCATGCATAAACACAGGCTCTTGTAGCAAGAACCCAAATATTATTTATAGTCATAGCAAAAGCCAACTTTAGTGAAAACTGATGCCTCTTCAGAATGAATGGAAGACTGAAATCTGAAGGAGCAGAAGATATGGGTCATCTTTACATGTATGCTATCCAATGTTCGCACACTTGAAAAAGCCACATATAAAGTTGTCCGTGCGTAAACACAGGCTCTTGTAGCCAAGGTTTGGCCTTGAGCCTTATTTATAGTCATAGCAAAAGCCAACCTTAGTGAAAACTAACGCCTCTCTAGAATGAAGCGAAGGTTGGTATCCGAAGGGGCCAAAGATATTTCAGACACTATACAGTGTGTTCAACTTTGGGCACTGTCAGTATATGTGCTTCAAGGACATGAGAGCACATGCGCTGAAACACCATACGTGTTCCATCGCAAAGATCCTAAAGGCATTGGTGAAAGTATAAATAAATATTTTGGAAATGAAAAAAAAAATACATATATATATAAGAAAATAAATTGGAATAAAAATTTACAAACTATATTTCAGAGTGGATACATATTTGAAAGGAAAAAAAAAAAAGAAAATTGCAAACAACAAAACTATATTACAAATATGACATGAAAACTAACGCCTCTCTAGAATGAAGCGAAGGTTGGTATCCGAAGGGGCCAAAGATATTTCAGACACTATACAGTGTGTTCAACTTTGGGCACTGTCAGTATATGTGCTTCAAGGACATGAGAGCACATGCGCTGAAACACCATACGCGTTCCATCGCAAAGATCCTAAAGGCATTGGTGAAAGTATAAATGACCCATATCTTCTGCTCCTTCAGATTTCAGTCTTCCATTCATTCTGAAGAGGCATCAGTTTTCACTAAAGTTGGCTTTTGCTATGACTATAAATAATATTTGGGTTCTTGCTACAAGAGCCTGTGTTTATGCATGCAAAAGCAAAGTTGTATTTAAACAACAATCAACCTTGTAAATTTGATTTTTAAAATGGTCGAATTATCGAAAGTGTCGAATTATCGAGTGTCGAATTACAGTTTGTTTATGTATTTTTTAATAAGGTCCTCTTATCTTATCTGCAATATAGTTGTATTTTTCGAAATTTTATTTTCTAATTTGTTAATTTCTTTCTTTTTTTTTCACTCTAATAATATTTATTTAAATCTAATAATTTTTATTTAATGCAATTTAATTAATAATTTATTTAATCCAATGTCTATAGTTTCTTCCCTGAAATTGCTTACCAAACATGAGTCAGTGTTTCCACAGTGTTAACAGTTGGAGTGTTAGAATGCGGAGAAGCAAAATAACTCCCTACTGAATTTCTCAATAGTGTCACTCCCAGAGGAATGCATCCACACCAGTTAACCTCTAGGTTGGTACTATTGTTATGCTTCTGAGAAGTTTTAATCCTAAGCAGGGTCTTTGAAAATGGTACACGTATGGTGATACAGTGCATGTGCTCTCATGTCCTTAAAGTAGTGTAGTTCTGTTGTTTGCAATTTCATTTTCTGATTTGTTAAAATTTTTCTTCTATAGTTTCTCACCTGCGGGTCCTTCGGGTAAACCCTGGGCGTTGCCCGGGTCACTCGGCTAGTATGTATATAAAAAAGCAAAGCCCAATTCTAAACCCAAATATTTTTTTTATGAGAAGAACATCAACATATTGCATGATTACGGCAGTCCATAGCTTCCCTGACAAAAATTCACCAAGAAAGTTAAATATTCCAAAATTTTTCTGTGTGTAAATTGCTAAATATGTAAAAAACATGTATACAAAAAAGCAAAGCCCAATTCCAAACCCAAATATTTTTTTTATGAGAAGAACATCAACATAATGCATGATTACGGCAGTCCATAGCTTCCCTGACAAAAATTCACCAAAAAAGTTAAATATTCCAAAATTATATCTGTGTATTTATTGCTAAATGTGTAAATAACATGTATATAAAAAAGCAAAGCTTAATTTTAAATTTCATTATCCTTTCCACAGGAAAAGCATCAAAATACTGCATAAGTACGGCACTTTTGCAGCCGCATGATTACGGCAGTCCATAGCTTCCCTGACAAAAATTCACCAAGAAAGTTAAATATTCCAAAATTTTTCTGTGTGTAAATTGCTAAATATGTAAAAAACATGTATACAAAAAAGCAAAGCCCAATTCCAAACCCAAATTTTTTTTTTTATGAGAAGAACATCAACATAATGCATGATTATGGCAGTCCATTGCTTCCCTGACAAAAATTCACCAAAAAAGTTAAATATTCCAAAAATATTTCTGTGTATATATTGCTAAATGTGTAAATAACATGTATATAAAAAAGCAAAGCTTAATTTTAAATTTCATTATCCTTTCCACAGGAAAAGCATCAAAATATTGCATAAGTACGGCACTTTTGCAGCCGCATGATTACGGCAGTCCATAGCTTCCCTGACAAAAATTCACCAAGAAAGTTAAATATTCCAAAATTTTTCTGTGTGTAAATTGCTAAATATGTAAAAAACATGTATACAAAAAAGCAAAGCCCAATTCCAAACCCAAATATTTTTTTTATGAGAAGAACATCAACATAATGCATGATTACGGCAGTCCATAGCTTCCCTGACAAAAATTCACCAAAAAAGTTAAATATTCCAAAAATATTTCTGTGTATATATTGCTAAATGTGTAAATAACATGTATATAAAAAAGCAAAGCTTAATTTTAAATTTCATTATTCTTTTCACAGGAAAAGCATCAAAATACTGCATAAGTACGGCACTTTTGCAGCCCCCCTGACAAAAATTCACTAAAAGAGGTAAGTATTCAAAAAAATATTTTGGTATATATATTGCTAAATGTGTAACAAACATGTATATAAAAAAGCAAAGCTTAATTCTAAGTTCTAATATTTTTTTTTTATAAGAAAAGCTACAAAAGCAAATAGGGAGAAGTGAAGCCATTTAGCCATTTTCAAAATCTGATTGTGAAAGAGTAAAAAAATGAGTAAATAAGAGCAAATATAAAGAAAAAGTATTGCTAAATGTGTAATAAACATGTATATAAAAAAGCAAAGCTTAATTCTAAGTTTTAATATAAAGAAGAAATAAGACACAAAAATGGAGCTAAATTCAAATGAAAAACTATAACAAATTAATAAAAAAAATAAGACCTAATCCAAATGCCACCATCATCAGACAAAAGAAAAAATGAGATTTTATTATTTAGTTCATTTATTCTTCTGACTGATGCTGTTGCTGAAACGTCACACACTATTAAATTATTTGGATTAGGTCTTATTAATGAGAAAAAAAAGATGCCAAAGAGAGATGAAAAGATGCCAAAAAAGATAACCAGATACAAAAATTGTGCTAAATTCAAATGAAAAACTAAAACAAACACTTATAAAAGATAATTATTATAGAATAAAAGTAATAATTCAATCTACAATTCGAAAAATTTATATATTTAAATGAAAAACTATAACAAAGTACTTACATAATCAAATGAATCTGAAATATATATTATTTCAAAACACATTTTTACGCATTTCAAAACAAATGAATTGATGATGATAAATGCAAAAAATCTACGATTGTAAAATAGATTAAATTAATAAATAAAAATAACTCTTAACATTAGGAAAATAAAAACAGGCCTATCATACGAAGAAAAAAATAACGAAAATTTTGGTATATAGATTGTTATGTGTAGTTCAGAATCTTCGGAGGAGATAGCTCAGGACTTTACAATGGAAAACTCTGTTACGGTATTATCTATATAGATTATAATCTGTTATGAAAAGGGCATTTCCTTATCGTGCAACTGAAAGTTGCTGATGGCTTGCGTCATCTATCGGAATAAATATCAACTATTCTCGTCGATTTCTAATTATTCCAGAATTGGCCAAATACCCATTCTTGATTAATCAAGAAAAGCTAAGCACGGACGCGTTTCGGGATGTTGGCCCTCATCAGCGTGGTGAAAGCTGTACCTCAGGAGATGCCTTTTTCGTAATTTATGCACCTTATCCCAGTACAATATTACATTTGTTCTATTTTTTTCACATTGTGTCGCGGTCTCATGCAATTCTGGCCTTAACTACCCGTTTCATGATTTTTCAGGATGCCTGAATAACCAATTTTTTTTGGTTGTTGAGGTACAGCTTGCACCACTCTGATGAGAGCCAACAGCCCGAAACGCGTCCGTGGTTAGCTTTTCTTGATTAATCAAGAATGAGTATTTGGCCAATTCTGGAATAATTAAAAATCAACGAGAATAGTTGATATTTATTCCGATAGATGGCGCAAACCATCAGCAACTTTCAGTTGCACGATAAGGAGATGCCTTTTTCATAGATTATAATCTGTTGGAAGTTTAGCTTTGAGGACAGCAGAATTACATACAATTTTAAATATGTAATATGCTTCGAGAAATCGCTCTTCAGCAAATATCAAATTTAGTCCTTTATTAGAACCATTATATTATGATGCATTAGCCCTCCATCTGTTATGTGATATGGTCCTATAAGGCATCATAATATAATTGTTCTAATAAAAGACTCAATTTGATATTTGATATTTGTGGAAGAGCAATTTCTCGAAGCATATTATATATTTATAATTGTTTAAAATCGAGCAATCAATTTTAAATACTTTGAATGATTAACGCTTAATTTTACAGGGTTATAGAATCCCTGAGGAAGATAGGCGAACAGCCTCATCTAAATATTATTGATCCAAAATAAGCGTTAATCGTTCAAAATAATAATATCAAATATTAATATAAATAAATATCAAATAATCGTTGAATTTTAATACGTGGTTAGATTTTCCTGATTTATCAAGAAAAATCCAGTCTTATTTTTTTACATATACAATATTGAAACTTATAAATAAATTATTAATTACTTTTCAAATGTTTAATATACTTAAGGTTATATTATGATGCATTAGTTGTTCTAATAAAAGACACAAATCGATATTTGTGGAAGAGCGATTGCTCGAAGCATATTATATATTTAAAATTATATGTAATTCTACTGTCCTCAAAGCTTATGTCCATAGTTCATCTAAAATACCCATTCCAAGAGTCTAGCAACAGTATCACTATAAAAGGAAGATCGAAGAATGCAATATAACAGCGGTATGGTAGATTAAACTGGCGATTGTCTGAGGGTAGTATACAGTCTTTAATTACATAGCTCTATCTGTATTGACTCACCATTGATGAGCTCTAATCTTCTCCAGCAGACACGATCAACAAGCTGGATATCTTAATATGATTGAGTGGAGATAAGAAAGAAGAAGAAGACATAGCTCTATTCTTCCATATAACTTTATATTCTATAAAATATTAACACACATTCAAAAGAAGCCTAGAATGAAATGAAAAACAAACTTTAGTGACATCTAGTCAACAATGATACAAAAAAGTTCCAATAAAATCACAGCTATAAACAATAGAATTTATACAAATATTTACATCAAACTCGAGGCCTTCTCCGAAAGGACTTCAAATTTAAATCAAGGGTTACAAGCCACCCTGAATTTGGATAGTTTTTGTTCCCAATATGTTCAATTGCCATGTTGAGGAATTCGCAGAGAATGATCTTGTTTCCTGTCGAGAGTGTCTTGGAGAGTAACTCCCTCATATGGCGGTGTAGGACCACTACTTCAAACCTACTAATCTCCTTATAGAAGGGGAATAGGAAAGATTCAGCATTGTTTTTCAAAGAAAGCTAGAGAGTCTAAAGGATATATGTTCAAATCTATAAGCTTGAGGGATGAGTTTCTTTTGCAAATAAATTTATTTCGAGCTTTCGGGCAACGCCCTTCTACAGGAAAATTAAAAATAATGTAAATTAAATTATATTACACTGAGATTAAGCGAGGCAAATGTATAACAAACTATATAAAATAAATATCAGAAACAAACACACGTGAGACTACTCGTGCGTCAGATACATATGAATAAATCAATAAACTGAAATTTTGATATTTGTGTGTATATATATAGCGAATTTGAATGTCTAAAATATGAACTGATATAGAATCGGACTAAGAATATGGCGTATTTTGGAAATATAGGACGGAATAACTATTGAATTTGTGGTCTTTGAGTTCATGATACAGTGGGGGGTTGGGTGGTTGCAGGGAATATTACATTATAAATTTCGATCTAAAGGATATAGCCTAGCATATCGCTATGAAGAAACAACCATTAAATCTAAAATAAAGGAATTACTAAATAAAAGAAAATTTCCAATAATTATCAACGTTCATATCCATTTACTATATTTAGAAGGTTATTGACAAGGAAAAGTTTTCAGATATTTTGAAATTGGAGAAGTTATTATATCCTTAGAGTTACAGATGATTGAAATGACACAAACGGTGTGTACATAAGTAAAATTATGAAATTTTTGAAGGCTTCCAGTTTTAACATTTATATTTCACCCACACACACATATATATTATAATTAAAAGATTTTCTGTTGTTTTTTGAATATTATTTTTAGAATTATTACTTGCTGATTGATATAGAGAATTATTGATCATTTGCTTGATCTTGGAATCCCATAAGTATGTGATATTGCAGTAGTGGTAATAATAATAAAATAGTTTAGATCAGAATTAGCTTTAATTGAGATTAAGGAATATATATAAAAAAACAGAATTTGATAAAGTACTACCTGACTTAAAGCGAGTAGAATTTTGAAAATAAAATATTACATATTTACAGAAAGATTTGAGCCGGCCAACGGGAAATAACAACAATAGGTTTATATAGGGAAATCGTCTAATTCTGACGGTCGTCTTAACAGAGTAATTTTATCTATAAATATATGTGTCCAGGATAGCTAGTGGACATGGTATCTGCCCGGTAAGCGGAACACTGTGGGTTCGATTCCCATCCCTGGACACTTTTTTTTCCGTTTATCATTACTCTTCACAATTCATCCTTTCATACTTCATATCTAAGGATAGAAATAATCGTTATTTCTCCTTAAAATAAATTTATATTTTTCGTTCAAAAGAAACATTTGCGGTATAATTATCGAACATCGTTCTACAATCATAAGCCGCATTATATTGTATTATAAAAAAAAAGTGTGTACTTAAGTAAAATTATGAAATTTTTGAATAAGTCGGTGGACGAGTGGATAACCCCCTCGATTCCCGACAGTCATGAACCGGGATTGAATCCCGTGTTAAAATTTTGTTTAATATGTGAATAACCTTCACATATTATTCATTGTTTCAATTATCATAAACTAGGTTGCTCTTGTTGAGCGGTACCTATTAATGTGATTTTGAACCAATGGAATTTTTGAAGGTTTGCAGTTTAAACATTTATATTTCGCCCATATATATATACTTTTTATTTAGCCGTGTTCTTTATATAAAGTTCACTAGGGGTAGGGATAACAACAGAGACATCAAAATGATGCAGACACAAAGATATATGAAAAGAAATGGAATATATTGTTGCATCAATTTTAATGCACCCTACATTTTTTCAAAATATTCTATGATATTTAATATTTATATAGAACAGATTATTTAGATTATCATCATTCCTTTTTATAGTTTCATTCCTTTTGTAATATTTTATTGTACATATATCTTGATTGGTTATTTGGAACGAGAGAGGACCTAGACGAAGACTGCGGATCACGAACTACGAGGAAGACAACGAATAAATAAACGCAATAACTTTAAAAGATAATTTATTTTTATTTAATTTTATTTATTTACTTTTATTTATTTGCTTTGAGTATGGAAACCCGCTCGGGAAACGTGTATAACACCAAGAAGAAAGAAACCAAGGTCAACGACCCTGCAAAGCTGCAACTTGGTGCAACAGTATTTATCGATTTTATCAATATATTAGATATATATAGAATATAAGCCAATAAAAATAAGTCGGTGGATGAGAGGATAACACGCTCGATTCCCGACAGTCATGAACCGGGATTGAATCCCGCGTTAAAATTTGTTTAATATGTGAATAACCTTCACATATTATTCACTGTTTCAATTATCATGAACTAGGTTGCTCTTGCTGAGCGGTACCTATTAATGTGATTTGAACCAGGCAAGCCAATAGAAGCCTCATGAATATTATATAGACTTAAAGTAGACAAATAATGTATTTTATCAACTTAGATAAGTAAGTAGGGGTCGGTGGAAGGATGGTCTAAACCGTTGGTTTTCGACCGCTACGACCCAGGATCGAATCCCGCATTGGGCACTTTTTTTCTGATTTAAAAAAATGCTATAATAGCCCCCCGATGCTTGCAAAAGTTCAACCCCACCAGCGAATTCAAGTAACCAAACGGGGTCCTGACATATTTGTAAGTGTAAAAGTCGGAACTGCTTTTCACATGTGTAGATATGTGGTGCACTTACAGTAAAATCAGTCGCCAACTTCTATCCACCATGATTATCATGGCCTGTATACCACATGTACTAGAGATAATAATAAATAATTCTTAGCACAATAAAAAAATGTAGAATATATTTTTTTTAATGGAAAAATAGTACAAAATTTAAATTGTACAGGGAGATAAGGAGATGCCTTTTTTCTCTAAAAATTGAATATTAAAAATTCCATTATACAGAATAACGGGGAAATGGGGGCATTTGAGACTCAAGGTTTCTTAAATTATTGTTGGCGTTATCGAAAAACAATTCCATTGTCCCAAAATAAATGTAGAAAGATCGAATTTATATAAATAGCTACATTTTGACATAATAATTTATGTCAAATTTTGTGTTTTCTGGAATAATTTAATACATTTCAAAGTAACCATACCAAGGCTATTTTTCCAAAACAATACAATTTGAACTTTACGCGCTGTGGGAATTGAATATTTTGAAGTTTCTTATATAAAAAATTAAAATATGTAAAGCACGAATGATTCTTTTTTAACACAAAACAAACTTCTACTGTCCTTACTGTGATGAAAAATTATTGAGAGGGCTTGGCTCATCAGTGGTAAACCCTCCTAGCGGTTTCGCTAATTCAATCTACCAGACTGCTTCTTAGAGCTCTAATACTGTATTGGATCATTCTGTTTTTTATATGCTACACTGAAGGATGGAATCTTAGAAATGGCATTCACGCAAACTATGGTCATAAGCTTTTATGACAGTAGAATTACATATAAATAAAAAGGTTGAATCGTAAAGATAGAGGCTGCTTGGCAAAAGCAGCATTTGGCAAAGCGTTAAAAAATATTTATAATATACACCAATACCTCGCTTTGCGTCGTTTCGTTTTGCGTTTTTTTTCGAAGTTGCGTCGCTGCTTAATTTTTACTGATTTTCACTGTGCGTCGTTAGATTTTCGAAGTTGCGTTGTTTCGGATTCGAGTCTTTAATTTTTTTTTTTTCCTAAAATATGGCAACACCTTTGTTTTTTTATTGCGCCTTCACATATTTTCACTTTGCGTCGTTTCAATTTGCGTCGTGTTTTTTTGGAACGTAACCCCGACGCAAAGCGAGGTATGGGTGTATATATATATATATTTATTTATATATATATAATCTTTAACGTTTTTCCACATGTTTTAATTTTTCTTCGCTCTTGACGATTACAAAAGATTTTTGTCGAAATGTCGAGGTAATAAAAACATTTACTGGCCGAAGTATCTTTAATTTGAAGAAAAAGGTTTAAATTATAAAATAAAGTGATGAGAAGGAACTTTAAATTCCACAGTTTTTTAATATTTACTCAAAGAATGAGAATAAATAAATAAAAAGGCATTTTCTGATCGTGATTTTTAATAATTTATCTACCTGATCCCGGTACAATTTCATTCTTTTGTTCTATTTTTTTTTTCAACAGTGAATAAATAGCTGCAAAAATACAATTTTGGGTAAAATATCATTGTGGTACACAAGTGTAAACAAAGTGATAATTGAGTTATATAGTAAAATATATACATTCAAACCTGTCTATAACGCCCCCTCTTGGGACTCACCAAAATAGGGTGCTATAGAGAGGGGGGGTGCTATAGACAAGTCACTTTTAATGTAAATCGCATCGTACTACGTATTTAAAATCGGGCGCTATTTAGAGGGGGCGCTATAGACAGGTTTAACTGTATAAAGGGAACTTTCCAACGCAGAGTATGTGACATCCATTTAGAAGTCTACATCACAGCCGAAAATATCCATGAGTCTATCTAGGGGAGTATATTCCTTCCTCAACTCCCATATTAATTCAAATAACTATGTAATACTTCCATTTTTGTATAATAAATTGCATATTTTAATAGTTCCCCGCTATATAAATATCAAACCTTAAGTGTAAACAACCTTAAGTATGAAAATTCGAAACTATTATAGACGCGTATGATTCTTTTATAAATAAAACAATTTCTACTGCCCTTACTGCAATAGAAAAATTAATTTTGAAAATAGAGCAATCCATAAATAAATCTTCAATTAAAAAAGGCATTTATTGGATAAAAATATGCCTTTTTAATTAAAGAAAAATGAATGGAAGGGCCTGGCTCCTCAGTGGTGAACCCTCCCAGCGGTTTCGCCAGTTTAATCTACCATACCACTGTTATATTGCATTTTTCGATCTTCCTTTTATAGTGATACTGATGCTAGACTCTTGGAATGGGTATTTTAGATTAACTATATACAAAATCTTTGAGGACAGCAGAATTATATATAATTATAAATATATATAATATGCTTCGCGCGCGCGCGCGCGAACAATCGCTCTTCCGCAAACATCAATTTGTGTCTTTTATTAGAACAATTAATGCATCATAATATAACCTTAAGTATATTAAACATTTTAAAAAGTAATTAATAATTTATTTACATATCAAGTTTCAATATTGTAACAAAGTATTAATTATTTTATTAGCAGAGTATTATTTTTTATGTTTATATTTTGCTACTCTGTAAACTTCCCTCTTTTGCTTATCTTTTGTTTTTTATCATTCATAGTTTGTTCTTGCCTGAAATAAATTGCTGTGTCATCCTGAAGTTGGTCTTCCCTAATTTTCCACGTGGCAATATAATATACGTAAAAATAAGACTTGATTTTTCTTGATAAATCAGGAAAATCTAACCACGTATTAAAATCAAACATTATTTGATATTTATTCCGGTAGATGGGGTAACCTTTCGTTGCAAGAGACTAGGAAATTCCTTTATCTAAATTTATCTACTTTATTCCAGTATCAATTTATGTACTATTTTTTCATATAGTTATCAAGAAATTTCCTAAGAATGTATTTCAATAGTAGAGAAATTACTAAATAAAGAAGTTTGAGAAAACTTTAGTTCAGAAAGGAAAAGATAAGAAGATTGACTTTTCCTTCCTTTTGAACTTCCTTGCACAGTAATAGCTCCTTAATTCTTTGTATATCTATCATTAGAGGTAGATAACATCATTCTTATGATGATAATGGAGGCCGTGTACTTACACGGTACACTGTACATACACTACGGTAGATGCACTGTTACAAAAGCTTACGTTGAAGTTGTGTAAGTCGAGCGCTCTTTCTTCATGACCGAGCTATTTCCAAGAGTTTAGAAAACGTCAAACCTTTATAAATTAGAATAGAAGGAATCACAGGACGTAATTGTTAGAAATAAGACGAGTGGGTAACACCCTCGATTCCCGACAGTCATGAACCGGGATTGAATCCTGCGTTAACATTTTGTTTAATATGTGAATAACCTTCACATATTATTCATTAAAAATAAAGAAGGCATCTCCTGACCACGAGAACATGTGACTTTTTAGATGGCAGAGCGCAATCTAGTGGAGCAAAAATAAACTAAACGTTTATTTAGCTTGCTCCGTGATATTTGGCCAACCCAATTTCTTGATAAATCAAGAAAAGTCATCCACGAACGCGTTTCGCGCTGTTGGCGCTCGTCAGCTTGAGTAGGCTGTAACCACTGCGACCAAAAATCTTCTTGATTTATCAAGAAATTGGGTTGGCCAAATATCACGGAGCAAGCTAAATAAACGTTTAGTTTATTTTTGCTCCACTAGATGGCGCTCTGCCATCTAAAAAGCACATGTGCTCATGGTCAGGAGATGCCTTCTTTATTTTTAATATCAACACCTGACCCACATATCTTTTATTTTTTCTATTGTTTTTTCATATTATTCATTGTTGCAAATATCATAAACTAAGTTGCTCTTTTGAGCGGTACCTAATAAATTTATTTTGGAACTGAATCATTGTTAGAAGAGACCAAAGGGAGACGTGACAAATTTCTTTATTGAAGAGATACGAACTTACAGAAAATAACGTTCTTCAACAGGGTAATACGTGAATACATATCAAAGGTGCATATAAAATGTATTCCAGTAATAGCCTGTTAAAGGAAGTTTATTTCTGAAAGCTTGAAGCTCTTAAAGATAGAAACTCGTCCAGTTTGTTCCAAAATCACTTTATTAGGTACCGCTCAACAAGAGCAACCTAGTTTGAAAATGAATAATATTGAAAAAATAGTACAAAAATTGGTCATTCTGGCATCCTGAAAAATCATGAAACGGGTAGTTAAGGCCAGAATTGCGTGAGACCGCGACACAATGTGTAAAAATAGTACAAATGTGATATTGTACTGGGATAAGGTGTATAAATTATGAAAAAGGCATATCCTTATTGTGCAACTGAAAGTTGCTGATGGCTTGCGCCATCTATCGGAATAAATAATTAAAAATTAAATAATAAAAAAACTAGAATAGTTGAAATTTATTACGATAGATGGCGCAAGCTATCAGCAACATTCAGTTTCACGATAAGTAGATGCCTTTTTCATAATGAATAATATGTAAAGGTTATTCACATATTGAACAAAATGTTAACGCGGGATTAGATCCCGGTTCATGACTGTCGGGAATCGAGGGTGTTACCCATTCATCTACTCGTCAAGTTTACCTTTGATTACCATCAAGGGTCACAACTTGATACCCTAATATGTTTGAGTGGAGATAAGGAAGAAGAAGGAGACCTTTGATTTCTTCTTAGCAGAAATTTTAAAATCGTAGAACGGTATGGGTGCGTTCATGTTGAAACGCGACTACAGCAAGAGACACTCAAAGACAGACATCTTCCAGCTGGATTTCAAGGATTACGCCATCACCTTCAACTCGTCTGCGAAGTTTGAGATTTACGTTTATTTTGTTGACCACGAAATGCTCGGTGTCACTGTAGACCCATAGCGATTAATTCCATCGTACTTTACATCAGTGGCAGAGTCATCTTGTACATATTCAATGTACATAACATTTATATATATATACACTCATGAACAAAACTTGAGGAAGTGGAAAGTCCTTGATGTCTTTTTTTAAGGAGACAGAGGCAATTATGTTACCACTTGGTTATCTCTTATATCTTCAATAAAGGTCACTGTGTATCAAATATCTTTCAGAGTTATTGTCTGAATCCCGAAATACATGCTAAAAGATACAACTTCCTTAAAATTTGTTTATGAGTTTACATTTCCATATCATCCTATCATTGTACTAATAATTGTGTATACTATGCATATATGTAAATGATAAGATGTCAAAAAATAATTTTTAATCGTTAAATTGTCAAAGAGCAGAGTACGACAAATAAAAGTACTGTATTAGCTTGATGCGCTATCGAAACTATATCTTCAACTCTATGCGGTTGATTCCACACTCGTCCTCTCAGAGATACGCTAACCTTGACATAGGCACGGGGGAATCTGTGACCACTGGACATGTGTCGGACCTGGAGGCTGTTGTTAGGTTCTGTGCTCCCTCTGAGCGATTCTGCTTGTATGCTTAGAGCTCTAAAAAAGCGGTCTGATAGATTAAATTGGCGAAATCGCTGTGAGGGTTCACCATTTATGAACAAAGCCCTCCCAATATTGTTCCATCACATTAAAGAAAGTTGAAGTTTGTTTAGTGTGTAAAAGAATTAGTTGAATTCATTCTTTAATGCTTTCATTTCATATATATTATGTCTATAATACTTTTATCAAAATCTCCTTCTTTCCTGTACTACAATTTATGAGCAAAGCCCTCCCAATATTGTTCCATCGCATTAAGGATAGTAGAAGTTTATCTGTAAAAGAATTCGTTGAATTCATTCTTTAATGCTTTCATTTCATATATATCTCTCTATAATACTTTTATTTAAATCTCCTTTCCTGTACTCATATATATTATGTATAAAATACTTTTATTTAAAATATCCTTCTCTCCTGTACTACAATTTATGTCAATAAATATTTTTTTAATCGTTAAATTGTCAAATAACATAGTACGACAAATAAAAGTACTGTATTAACTTGGTGCACTATCGAAACCATATCTTCAACTCTATGCGGCTGATTCCACACTCGCTCTCTCAGTCCCCCCAATATTGTTTCATCACATTAAAGATAGTAGAAGTTTATCTGTAAAAGAAATTGTTGAATTCATTCTTTAATGCTTTCATTTCATATATATATCTCTATAATACTTTTATTTAAAATCTCCTTCTTTCCTGTACTACAAATGTGATGGTAATTGTGGATGTGGTAAGGTATCAAGCACCCACCTGTGATGAATACGGAGAGACCGACCCCCGACTCTCGTTTAGGCAGAAGTACAGGCGCGGCGTAGGTCAGTAGGATGGGCACCAGGAGATATACGAAGAGGTTAAGACGGAAGGCCCAGTTGAAGGCCCAGGCATGCTGCGGCCATACGTCCGCGGCCCACCACAGCGCGGCGGCCACGAGGAGAACGTGCGAGCCCTTGGCGAGGAACACCATTGTCGGTCTATCTGGACACCGCCGGCGTCACGTGGTAGCTGCCCTATCTTCCTGGAAGTCATAACCTGTAGATTGATGTCTATATTGCCAACTTGGCTTATTGCTCTATAACCTCCTAACGGACGATTCGACCTCAGAAACTGAGAAGCTCTTCAACTTCAAAATTGCTCTTTTCGGCTGGTAAATTTTAAAAAAACTTTTGAAAACTTTTGCTCCACACACAATTATCAAAATAAATCGCAATTTCAGTTTATCA
>CP092874.1:93424104-93455919 GCA_030710605.1 Cordylochernes scorpioides | reverse complement strand
TTCGGCCCTCCATTACTCAGGGTAAGGTCTGAAGATCCATCTGTATATGCTGTTGAAGGGCGTGGCCTAGCAATTTTAATCAATAATTTGTACTATGAGGACATAGCCGTTAATATTACAAACACATTAGACCTCGAAGCCCAAGGTATCAAAGTCTACCTCAATCAAAACAAGGCCATCCACATATAAAATATGTATCACCCTCCAAACAATACATTTATTGACGATGGAACAATGGCTCAATTTCTTACAGACAACACTATTATTGTAGGTGACCTTAATGCCAAACATCAACTATGGGGATGTTCTACGCCAAACCCAAGAGGCAAAATACTATCAAACATATTTGACGACAATGCCTTCATGTGCTTAAATGATGGGAATCCTACCCATCATTCCTACAAGCTATAATACTGCACAAGCCCTTGATATAAGTTTTTACTATCCTGACATTTTCCAAAAATGCAAATAGAAAATATTAAAAAGTTTTGGAAGTGATCATTTGCCTAATTTGATAGAAATTAGCACCAAGACCAAAACTAGCTCAATTAAGAAAAATTCTGGAACTTCAAAAAGGCTAATATGATATCTTTCGAAAACACCATTATTAAAGCAGCCAAAGTTTCAATACCAAGAGGTAGTATTAAGAAATGGATTCCAAATTATACACACCAGGCAAAAAATGTTCAAAGACTTATAACTAAAAGAAATGAACTACAAAAAAGTGCACCCAAAACCAAAAATATTGTAGAACTGAACTGAACATTGTGATTGCAAAATTAAAAAAAAAATATGCGTAAATGTGAAAAGGGAAAAATGGAAACAAACTTGTGAAAACCTGAACCCAAGAAACCCAAATACAAAACTTTGGAATTTGGCAAAACAAATTGACAGAGTCCAGCCACAAATTGAAAACACAAATATGATTAAGAATACAAATGGTACACCAGCAAATAATGACAAAATTGCTGCCAATCTTTTAGGTAATTCATATCAAATAAGTAGTAAAATCAAGGTTGAAAAAGGCCCGAAAGATTATTCATGACTGTAAAAAATGTCACCAGCACTCATAATATTTTCCATGAAAAAAATCAATATGAAAGAGCTAGCTTATGCATTAGAAAACACTGACCTAACCAAGACTCCTGGGCCAGATGGAATCCATGGCCGAATGATATCAAACTTGGGCAAAATTGGCAAAGAAAGACTTCTTAATATTTTCAATAACTCCTGGAAAACTGGAAAATTGCCTCAAGACTGTAAAAATGCAACAATAATTCCCATTAAAAAACTTGACAAATCTGCTGATGACCCAAAAAACTACCGACCTATCTCCCTAACAAATATTTGCTGCAAATTAATGGAAAAAATTATACTCAGACGACTCATCTACCACCCCGACACAAGAAATCTCTTACCAGAAGAACAATATGGATTTAGGAAAGGACAAGGGACAATAGACCAACTCTTATTTTTCCCACAAAAGGTAAAAGATGCACAAAACGAAAAACCAACTAACCACACCATAGCTGCTTTTTAGACCTTACACAAGCTTTTGATAAGGTATGGAAAAACAAGTTAATTACAAAATTATACAAACATTTCAAAATTGAGGGAAAAGCTATCACTTGTATAAATGATTCTCTTAAAAATATATAAATTAGGATCAAATATAATGGCACTCTATCTAAAACCTTCAAATTGTACCAAGGATTACCACAAGGATCAGTCCTTAGCCCAACTCTCTTCACCCGATTTATTGCAGGCATAGAAAAATAAATTTCACATAAAACCAATATTGGACTTTTCGCTGATGACATTATTCTATGGAGCAGCAGCACTAACTGGAAAAAAGCTGAAGGAGATTTAACAAGACTCTTCTCCACCTAGAAAAATTTGCTAATAAATATAAATTAGAATTTAACCCCCAAAAATCTGAAACCTGTCTTTTTACTACCGATAAGAAACTATACAAAATAAGACCAAATATTATTCTGAAAGAACAACAATTGCAATATAATAAACATCCTAAATATCTCGGCTACACCCTGGATCCAGAAATCAACTCCAGTAAGCATATTGAAGGAGTTGTTAGAAAAGGAAGAGACCGACTAAAAATCTTGAAATATATTTCAGGAAGAGTGGGGAGCTGAAGCAACAACAATAAAATTAACTTTCACATCTCTAATGAGACCTATCCTGGAATATGGATATCAAAATCTATGGTACATCATCTGAAACAAATCTAAAATCACTGGAAAGGATACAACTAAGTGCAGCTAGAATTATTACAGGTCTTCGAAAACCCTGCCCTAATGATATTGTACTTTACGAGGCAGACATTATGCCCTTAAAAAATAGAATAAGCTACAATCTGCCAAAATATATAAACAAAATCAAGAGTTATGAAAACAAACACAGAACTTTCAATTACATACTTAATTGGGAATCCAATCTAAGACTCAAAAAAGAAGGCCCTCTCCACCTGGCCAAAAGAAATGGATTTTTAAAATATGAAGTGGAAAAATATTATTTAGCTGAAAAAAATATCTCCATGCGAACCACTAACAAAATGTTATTTTTAATGCCACTTTAAATGAAACCACCAACAGACAATATCAAAATCCAGAATACTTAAAACAATTATCATTAGAAATAATTAATAAAATTCCTAAAAATGCAATAACTATCTATACCGATGGTAGCAGAGATGAGTTGGGACACACTGGCAGTGGCTCTCTCATTAAAACCACAAATGGCATTGAGAAAATAAACAGAAGAAACCTAGAATTTTGCTCAGTTCTCAGATCAGAACTTATAGCCATCTATGAAGTCTTAAAATCCATCAGAAACATTAAACATCACGATATATGGATTCTTACTGATAGTAGAAGTGCCATACAACACTTGAGTCACACAGGGGAACTTAGAGACAAAGTAAGCAGGAACATAATTGGTTATCTCCAAAAACTCTCAATACCTCAAAAATTCACCTTCAATGGATACTCTTACATGTTAGCATTGAAGGCAATGAAGCTGCTGATGCGCTAGCGAAAAAAGGCACAAAAGAACCTTTGCTACAGAAAAATAAACTTACTTTTAAAGAAATAGAAACAGTAGCCAAAATAAACAAGAACTGGAGGATCCCACCTAAGCACAGTTGGTATACCCTAGAAGCAGATGGCCACCCAGACCTTTCGGTCCACAAGCCGGCATGCGAAGCATGCCTTCGCTGCTATTCTGTTCAACTCATAAGCCAAGTAACGGTATCCAAGCTAGTGATTGGACATTGTACCTGGAAACACCACCTCCCAGACAACGTGTCTGGAAGGATTTCTATACCGGTGGCCTTTAATCACAGCAAAATAGGAAACTATCTACTGTGTCCAGCAGGGACCGCGGGGAGGCAGACCCCGGTCGACTCTGTTCACTCACAGCTGAGGAAAAGCTCAGCTGCCACGTCGTGGGCTTTCTCAAGAAGCTTGCTGTGATTTCTCAGCAGCTCACTCTCGATCGCGCCCCTCGCCCTCCTTCTCTCTTCCTGCACACCCACTACCCTTGGACAATCCAAGACGTAGTGGCGTGCATTCACATCCCTTTCTCCACAGACGCAATCAGGATTGCTCTTAATTTCAAATCTGTGGAGACTTGGGAAAGAGCCCATGTCCCGAACTACCCTAATGAGTTTGTGGGACATTACCTTACAGAGGTACTTGGGTGTTGTTACCCCATTGAATAACTCTCTCCCCTTCACAATGTTCCTCCATCTGTCCAAACATAAGTCCTGGACGTGCCCCCGGGGCACGGTCCGGGCTGAAGTTCTTCTCGGCACACACTCTGATTGCTACCCTGATCGCAACCAGCTCGGCTGAAAAGACCAATTCTTCCACTCTGAGTGTTAAACTTTCTTGGAAGATCAGCTTTCCATTAGTGAAAATCACTACCCCAGCTCCAGTATTGGTTCCAGACCTACTCCCATCAGTGAAAACCTCCGTGCCAATCCCTGTTGGCCCTCCAGTACTCCAATTCCACTTTGGCAACCACTGCGGAGGCTTTCTTGGGTCCCTCTTCCATTCCAGGGCACCCGCTTCAAGTCCCAGGGCATCTTCCCTGTTCTCTTAGATCTTCTGTCTGATGGTCTCCTCCTCTAGTTTCAACCCCAGGGGAATAAGCCCAGCGAGGACCAATAAGGCCTCACTGCTGGTAGTGCGTTATCCCCCTGTGATTCTGAGTGCCGCTGTCCTCTGCACTCTCTCTAGAGTAGTCGCCACCTTCTGATGCCTGTTTCGGCGACACCAAGCCCTGGAAGCATATAGCAGGATTGGCTCGACACAGGAGAGGCAGAGGTTCCTAAAAATAGTACCCTCCTTTCCCCCCCCCCTGTTGAGAGCCAACCAGGACAGGCCTGCACAACGCCTCCCTGCCTCTCGCCACCATCTCCTCCGCCTGGTATTGCCAACCCATCTTGTCATCAATGACCACCCCCAGGATGGTCATCCTATTGACCAACGCTACCCTCCGTCCTTCGATCCCGATAGCCGGCTTGTGTTCCCATTTGATCCCTTTCTTTTTAGTCCTTATGTCCCTAGGCTTAAAGCTGAGGGCTTTAGTTTTGGAGACATTGAACTTAAGGCCAGAGTCATGGGCCCAGTTCGAGAGAATTTGGAGAGAAGTTTCAACACACTTCTCAGCCTTCGCTCTCGAAGCAGCCTCAATAATGAGGAACTGGTCGTCAGCATAGAGAACCAGCCTGGCTCCCTCAGGGAGCTCCTCCTGGAAAACGGTGTTTACCAGGATATTCCACAGAATAGGTCCGCAGCAAGAGCCCTGGGGGCAACCCCTAGCACAGTTTCTTTCCAACTTCCGCCCACCAAAACTGAGGCTAATCCGTCTATCCCTCAGGAAGTCACGAACCAAGCTGCACAAATTATCAGGACAACCCATGTCCATCAAATTTCTCATCAGCTTGTTCCAGTTCATGGAGTTGAACGCGCCATCAATGTCCAGGGCCACGAAAAGAACCCAAGCACCCTTATTTAAGCCCATCTCAACCCCCTCTAACACCTCGTTCAGAGCTGTGGTTGTGGACTTCCCTTCCCTAAAACCATGTTGGAAAGAGGAAAGGAGCTCATTACTTTCTAGCCAGTGCTTCAGTCGCTGAGCTAGTAGGCTATCCAGGACCTTACTTAGACACGCTAGTAAAGAAAGCATACGATAATCATTAGGAGAATTACCCTTTCTACCAGACTTTTCGAGAAGCACTACTCGGGCAACCTTCCATGCCTCAGGAAAAGTACCAGTGTCCAGGAACCTATTGAATGACCTGGAAAGAAGCGATGGGTGCATCCTTACCAGGGCTTTCACGACCGTGTTATCGATCCCTTCGGGACCAGGAGATTTCCTTTTCCCGAACTTGAAAGCCGTCAGTTTCACCTCATTCTCAGAAAAGGGCGGATCTACCAAACCACAAGTGGTCAGAGAGATCTCGTCCTTTGGTTCCTCGTTTCCGAAGTGCCGATCCAAGTTGTTTTTATTTTGTCTTCTGCTTTCGAGCGAGTAGGTCTAGAACACATTCTCTCTGAATTTTCTCATTGTTGGTGGATGAAACAGCACCAGTGATTATTTTGGCCGCTTTTGCTTGAACACTGTCTAGTCTTACTTTTAGTGATGAGCTTGAGGGAGCCCAGACCGGTTTTGCATATTCCATTATCGGCCTTATTAAGGTGGTATATGTTGTTCTGAGAATTCTGGGTTTTGCTCCCCAATTTGTTCCACATAGCCTTCTCAGAATGTTTAGTTTTCTGATAGTTCTATTTGAGGTGCTAATTATGTGTTCTGAAAATTCCAATTCCTCATCAATAATAATTAAAATAATTTTGTTGACATCTTGTCCATACATGCACAGTCTGCACTATTAAAAAATATAATATGCATTATATACACTATGTACAATGAATATGGCGCCTCTTCCAGCGCTGCAGAGTTTGTGGAGAATCGCCAGTAGGTCTCCAGCGACACCACGCATTTTGCGATCTACGATGAATACGTAGATCGCGTACTTTGCCGCTTAGGAGATGGTGATGGCGTGGTCCTCGAGACCAACTTGAAAGATACAGGACTGCAGTATCACACCTAGGTATTATGGATTTTAATTTTATCAATCATTTGTTTGTTTATGCTTATTTTTTGTTATATTTATGCCTTTTTCCCTGTGAGTGGAGAAGACGCATAGGTTTGGTTTTATTGGGTTTATGGTCATTTGGAGTTCCATTGCCCACTTCTCCAGTCCTCTCATTGATGTGTTCAGTATTTTTTACGATTTTTCTATGCTGCTACTTGTGTGCCATATGGCTATATCATCTGCATAACAGACAACCTTTGTGTCTTCAGTGAGGTAAGGATAGATGTCGTTAATATATAGCAAATAGAGTAGAGGACTGAGCTCAGATCCCTGAGTTACACCAGCCCATGTTCTCCCTTCCTTGGAAAATTCTCCATTGACCCGAACCTTTAACCTTCTTCCCCTTAAGAAGTCTGCAATCCAGATTAAGGTTTTTCTCTTACTTCGATGTTGTGCAGCTTTTCACGTAATTTCTCCCTCCACACTCGATCAAAAGCTGAGGTCATATCAAGGAATATAGCCGTGGTCTTCTTTGGCGGTTTTTCCTGGAAAGAATCTATTATTGATTGACAGAAGTAAAACAGTTGATCAGTCGTACAGTGCTGGGATCTATAGGCAGTTTGGTAGAGGTTTATTTTATTATTGTTAGTGAGCCAGACTATGAGCCTAGAGTGGATAATTCGTTCTGGTATTTTACAAAGTTTGCTGGTGAGAGCAATTGGCCGATAGTTCTTGTATTCCTTGGCATCTTTGTTTGGCTTCAGTATTGGCACTATAATTGATATCTTCCAATTCTTTGGTAGTTTACCAGTTTGCCATGAAATGTTCAGTATTCGTAGGAGTTGATTATTAGCTTGGTCTTCAAAGTGTTTGATCATTTAACCAAAGATTAGATTATCTCTTGGTGACCTCTTGGATTTTTTTATTGATAAGTTTAGCTCATTCAGTGTGAAGTCTCTCGAGAAAATATCTTGTTGATGGAAGTTTCTTGCTTGTTTAACTAACTGGTTTATATTATTTTTAGAGTCCTGTCTTCATTCGTATAGTTGAGTATGGAAGTGCTTGAAAGATATTCAGCAATTATGTCAGCCATCTGTTTGTTCTCGTTCGCGCTGTTCTATTCATATCGGTTAGAGTATTGGAGGATTGGTGTTGGTGTTGATTGTTCTCTAACACTCTAATCATATTCCAGTGTTGGCTGTCCTTTCTTGGATCCATTTTTCGCAGAATTCTGCCATTTTTCTTGTTTGCATATCCAAATTTCTTGTTTTATTTTGTGACTAATTTCAATGAGTTCTTTCTGTTTTCTTCTGTTTTATTTTTTTAAGAAGTTCATTGATATTGTCTCTCTCTCTGAAATCACTGCCTCGATGTTGTGGTCCTTCCAGTAAGGTATCCACAGGTCTTTACGTCTACCTCTAGGTATCGATGCTTTTGCAGATTTTGAAATGTTCGAAGAGAATTTTTCCAAGTTTTTGTCAAGCGTTCTGTAATTCAATTTTTCGTTGCACAGTTCTTCAAGCTTTTCTGTGAATTTTTTCAAGTCGGCTTTCCTAAAGTTCCATGTTCTTTTATTCTAATGGACGTTCTCAATTTTGAAGTTTAGGGTTGTTAAAATTGGTCTTGGGTCACTGATTGCACCTCTCATGATTTTCCATTGTGTTGTGGGTGCGATGTTGTAATTTATCGCTGTGATGTCTATTGCGGATTCTGTGCCTGTGGACTTAGATAGGTGTTCTCTCCGTTATTTAACGGTGTAAGGTCGAGGTCTGTTAGCATGTCCTCAACCTGCTGACTTTTGTTATCCAGGACAGGTGATCCCCAAATTGAACTTTTGGCGTTAAATTCGCCGAGTATGATTGTGATATCCGAAGACGCTTCACTTAATGTCTCTATTGTGTGTACCCATACAAAATTCAAATATTTCACGAGCTGAAAGTTGGCGATTTTGAGATGCGTCAAAAATTCGCTGCATGGGTTTTCCGGCGAATTGATATTGATGAAAACTGGCTGTCGAATGTTCTGTGGACAGATGATGCTCACTTTTCTCTAAACGGAGAATTTAACATTCAAAACAGCCGCATTTGGGCAACAGACACCCCTAGGATTTTTACAGAAATGCCACTTTACCAGCCTAGAGTTACAGTTTTGTGTGGGTTCACTTCTTTTATTATTGGGCCATTTTTCTTTGAAAAATCAATGGAAGAACTTTTAAAACCGTTTTTGTAACTGATGAACGTTATGTCCAACATTTGAGAGAAAAGGGTATTCCCATATTGCAGGGCAAAAGCACTAAGCGAAATAACATTCATGAAAGATGGAGGACCTCCTCATATCTCCCGAGGTGCCAAACAATTGCTGAAGGATACGTTCTGTGAAAATCGTGTGATAAGTCGCCACTTTATATACCAGTGGCCTCCAAGATCACCAGACTTGACGCCTTGCGATTTTTGTTTATGGGGGTACATTAAATCGTGTGTTTATCGATGCTGGCCTACCACATTGGCCATGTTGAAGGCTTCTATCAGATTGCACGTTTTATCAATTTCAACAGATATGTTATTTAATGCTATCCATTCTGTCATTTATCGTCTGCAGGCGGTGATTGAGAATGAAGGGTGCCACATTGAGCAAGGATTGTGACCTAATACAAGAGAGAAGGCAGTTACCTCATGTGTTATATAAGCCGCCATGTATTATATTATCTACCAATATTTTGCAGCTCTTTGTGTTGGGATATGGGGATAATAAATGCTGTCCTCACATCTTGACTATCTTTTTTTATTTGTGAACAGTAATTTTTTGTTTGTCATTTGCTCACATATTATGTCGTGCAAACCAGAGTGTCATAACTTCTCGAATAACACTGGTACACACAATTTTTCCCCTTATGTTTAGTTTTCGCTTTTCGCTCATTAGAAGAAATAGCATAAGGAATATTTTCTGTATACCAATAACTTTAGAAATTTTGTGAAAAAAATAATACAAAATGATTTTACTACCACGTTTTTCAACGCAAAAGGTCGATTTAAAAATTATTTTTATTTGAGGGGAAACATTTTTTAAAATTGTGTACAGTATAATAAAAAATGATAACATTTGACAAGCCCATAGGATATTTGGAATAAAGTACGACAAATATATTTTGTCACTCCCCTCTATATTTATTTGTTGGATCATGACAAATATCCAGTTAAATAGTCAAGGGTCTCCAATTAGTCAAGAAACTACACATTTCTTATAGCAAGAAATCCTATTAGTAGTGCCATCATAATTTTTGGTACTATATTAACATATCAAAAATTCGTGTATTGATATCAGCAGTATTTTTCAAACATTCAATCTATTTCACAAAACTCCATATAAAATATAAATATTTTTTCTACATGTTTCAATTTGCATTTGCCTATTTTACATATCTCTGATTGTATTTGAAAATCGTTAACCAATTCTTCATACTTTTGGCGAAGTGGTGTTTTATTAATTTGTTATTTGATATTATTAGGGTTCTTTCCTGGTATTCAAAAAGGAAAAATACGTGTCGTTCAATTATATTTTTCAATTTATCAAACAATTTGGCCGCTGAATATCTGAATCTGGTAGAGCGCCATCTGGTGAATAAAATTGTAACTAAAATCAATTTCGAATTTTTCATTATTTGCCATAAAAAATCCCATTGTATCCTGAACACAATGGTGTTTACCGCATTGCTCTAACGCAAATATTCGCGGAGTTATTAATTTTTAAAGTTGTGCGGGACTTTTGGATCACCCTGTATATATCTACTTATAAATGTAATATTAACATCTATCCATGATTATCATGGTCTGTATCACGTGTACTAGGAATAATAATAATAATAAAGGATACCTGTTCTCAAGTTGAACACCTAACAACTACTTAAGCTTTTGTCAATAGGAATATATTAAAGGGGGTTAATGTATTACGTGTTTCGCGTGCAGATGGAACAAAAAACAAAGAGTTTCAAACAATTTACATAATCCCAATAGGGAGTAATTTATGTAAATTAGACGAGGTATCTCTGGCTAGAGCAAACATGGAAACATTTATTGTGGGTGAGTAGAAGTAGGCGACTGCTTTTACTGTAAGTGCACCACATGTCTACATATGTGAAAAGCAGTTCGACTTTGCACTTACAAATTTGCCAGAGCCTCGTTTAGTTACTTGTACTCGCTGGTGAGGTTGGACTTTTGCAATAATCGGGGGCCATTGGAGCATTTTTTAAAATAATTATTATAAAAAAAGTGCCCAATGCGGGATTAGATCCCGGGTCGTAGTGGTCAAAACCAACGGTTTAGACCATCCTTCCACCAACCCCCTTATCCTTCTTTATAGACCACTACGTATAAATCAACATACACAACCAGACATGTACACAGACTTTATAATATTATAGATTAAAATAATTTCATGTTATATTCGCTCATGGACAAAACTTAAGGAAGTTGTACCTTTTTGCACGTATATCGGGATTCATACAATAACTCTGAAAGATACATTCATGGACAAAACTTAAGGAAGTTATACCTCTTAGCATGTATATCGGGATTCAGAAAATAACTCTGAAATATACACTCATTGACAAAACTTAAGGAAGCTGTACCTTTTTGCATGTATATCTGGATTCAGAAAATAACTCTGAAAGATACACTCATGGACAAAACTTAAGGAAGTTGTACCTCTTATCATGTATATCGGGATTCAGACAATAACTCGGAAAGATACACTCATGGACAAAACTTAAGGAAGCTGTACCTTTTTGCATGTATATCGGGATTCAGACAATAACTCTGAAAGATACACTCATGGACAAAACTTAAGGAAGTTGTACCTTTTAACATGTACAGGGTGATCCAAAAGTCCCGCACAACTTTAAAAAATAATAACTCCGCGAATATTTGCGCTAGAGCAATGCGGTAAACACCATTGTGTTCAGGATGCAATGGGATTTTTTATGGCAAATAATTAAAAATTCGAAATTGATTTTAGTTACAACTTTATTCGCTAGATGGCGCCCTACCAGAATCAGCGATTCAGCGGCCAATTTGTTTGATAAATTGAAAAATATAACTGAACGACACGTATTTTTACTTTTTGAATACCAGGAAAGAACCCTAATAATATCAAATGATAAATTAATAAAACACCATTTCGCCAAAAGTTAGAAGAAATGGTTAACGATTTTTAAATACAATCGGAGATATGTAAAATAGGTATATGCAAATTAAAACATGTAGCAAAAAAAAAACTGATATTTTAGATGCGGTTTGCTGGAATCCTCTCAGATATTTAAATTTCGAAAATAATAATTTTCTATTTTTTTAAATTCAACTCTCTCTCAGTATCGATTATATTTATTTTAATTCATTTGAAAAATATTTATCTATCTCTGATGATTTATTTTACTCTGGAATGCCGTTGTTGTTTTTGTCGTGTCCAATAAAGAGCCTTAGATTCTTTTCGTTTGGCCAACAAAAAATGTCCAATTTTTACATAATGAGGCTTTAAATAATACAAATAATAGTCATCTATTTACATAAACAACAGTTAATATATAGCGAGAAGAGTAGAGGACTGAGCACAGATCCCTGAGATACACCAGCCCATGTTCTTCGGTCCTTGGAAAATGTTCCATTGACCCGAACCTTTATCCTTCTTCCCCTTAAGAAGTCTGCAATCCAGATTAAGATTTTTCCTCTTACTCCGATGTTGTGCAGCCTTTCAAATAATTTCTACACTCGATCAAAAGCTGAGGCCATATCCAGGAATACGGCCGTTGTCTTCTCTGGCGGTTTTTCCTAGAAATCTATTATTGATTGACAGAAGTAGAACAGTTTATCAGTTGTACAGTGTCTGGATCTTTAGGCAGTTTGGTAGAAGTTTATTTTATTATTGTTAGTGAGCCAGACTATGAGCCTAGAGTGGATAATTCATTCTGTTATTTTACAAAGTATGCTGGTAAGAGCAATTGGCCGATAGTTCTTGCATTCCTTAGCATCTTTGTTTGGTTTCAGTATTGTCACTATAATTGATATCTTCCAATTCTTTGGTAGTTTACCAGTTTGCCATGAAATCTTCAGTATTCGTAGGAGTTGATTTTTATCTTCGTCTCCAAAGTGTTTAATCATTTGACCAAAGATTAGAGCATCTCCAGGTGACATCTTGGATTTAACTTTCCTATTGATGAATTTAGCTCATTCAGTGTGAAGTCTCTCGAGTAAATATCTTGTTGATGGTAATTTCTTGCTTGTTTAACTAACTTGTTTATATTATTTTTTAGAGTCCTGCCTTCATTCGTATAGCTGAGTCTGGAAGTGCTTGAAAGATATTCAGCAATTATGTCAGCCATCTGTTTGTTCGTTCTCTCTGTTCATATCGGTTAGAGTATTGGAGGATTAGCGTTGGTTTTGATTGTTTTATAACACTAATTATATTCCAGTGATGGCTTTCCTTTTTTGGATCCATTTTTTTCGCAGGATTCTGCCCATTTTTCTTGTTTGAATATCCAAATTTCTTATTCTATTTTGTGACTAATTTCAATGAGTTCCTTTATTATTTCTTCTGTTTTATTTGTTTAAAGAAGTTCATTTTTATTGTCTCTCTCTGCAATCATTGCCTCGATATTGTGGTCCTTCCAGTAAAGTATTCACAGGTCTTTACGTCTACCTCTAGGTATCGATACTTTTGCAGCTTTGGATATGTTCAAAGAGAATTTTTCCAATTTTTTGTCAATCGTTCTGTGATTTAATTCTTCGTTGCACAGTTCTTCAAGCTTTTCTGTAAATATTTTTCCAGTGTTCTTTTATTCTGTTGGAAATTCTCAATTTTGAATTTTAGGGTTGTTAAAATTGGTCTGTGGTCACTGATTGCACTTCTCCGAATTTTCCATTGTGTTGTGGGTGCGATGTTGTAATTTATCGCTGTGATGTCTATTGCGGATTCTGTGCCTGTGGACTTGGATATATAGGTGTTTTTTTCGTTATTTAACGGCGTACGGTCGAGGTCGGTTAGCATGTCCTCAACCTGCTGACCTTTGTTATCCTGGACAGGTGATCCCCAAGTTGGTCTTTCGGCGTTAAAATCACCAAGTATGATTGCGATATCCGAAGACGCTTCACTTAATGTCTCTATCAGGCCTGTATTGATGCTAGTATTATCGTGGTGATAAACATTTATGATTGGAATTATTTTATCTGTAAGATAGATTTCTATTGCCTGAGCTTCTGTCGTGCTTTCTCTAGGCTTACTCTGATTATAGGCGATTTCCTTAAATTTGATTTCTAGAGTTTTAATCAAAACGGCAAGTCCTCCTCCGAATTTTCCCGGTCTGTCCATTCGTAGTGTTGTATATTCTTTGATATTGACTCTCAGATTCTGATTCAATTTTGTCTCCTGAGGACAATTAATATGTACATTCAATGAATGAAAGGAAGAAAAAATTGCAACGAGTTTCTTTATTCTAAATGTTGGCGAGCTTTCAGGCGATAGCCTATCTTCAGGCCGATTTCGCGAAATCGGCCTGAAGATAGGCTATCGCCTGAAAGCTCGCCAACATTTTGAATAAAGAAACTCGTTGCAATTTTTTCTTCCTTTCATTCATTGAATATCTAATTGCAATTATTTAGGATTTTATTGTGTAATATGTACATTGTTGTCACAGAGAAGACAAGTCAGCTCTTTATTTTCCTCTGGGTACCATTTATATTGAGTTGTAGTAGATTGAATTGTGTCCTCGTAGTAGATTTCTCATCATGAGCTCGAGCTGCAGCTCCTTACGCGGCGGTTACCCCGGACGCGGTAGCATTACTGGAGATACCAGTTTTGCTCTTCATTTGAAAATGGGTGCCGTTGCAACGTTAGTCATCTTGGAAACGAACCAGAATTTGGTCAAATATTCCATGGGTCCAGGGGGGACCGCAAGGAGGTGTGGTCGAACTTCTCCCCTTCCCCCTGGAATGCCATCACTACAGGATATAAAGCATTCTTGGTGAATTTTTTAAATTGTTATTCAAAATCTGCCACTGAAGCTTTACGAGCGTTTCGTTCCTTTAAAGATATTCGAAGCGGTAAAGGACCAATGAGTTGCTACTCTCTAAAGCGATTGATTAAAAGTTTTGAGGACACTGGATCTCTGGAAGCAAAACCTCGGAGTGGAAGACCATCGACATGCAAGTCAGTGGCTGTTACGGTTTTGCAGAATGCTGAAGCTATTGAAACGTTATCCACATATGGAGAAGTAAGTGCTAGACAAGTTTCTCGACAAACGGGGATTTTGTATGGAACAGTTTGGAGAGAACACACATTTAGAAATTTTCTATAAAATATCCTAACAAAATTCAAAGTTTTCACGAGTTGAAAGTCAGCGATTTTGAGAAGCGTCAAGAATTCGCTGCATGGGTTTTCCGGCAAATTGATATTGATGGAAACTGGCTGTCAAATGTTCTAAGAACAGATGATGCTCACTTTTATCTAAAGGGAGAATTTAACATTCAAAACTGCCTCATTTTGGCAACAGAAACCCTAGGATTTTTACAGAAATGCCACTTCATCAGCACAGAGTTACAGTTTTGTGTGGGTTCACTTCTTCTTTTATTATTGGGACATTTTTCTTTGAAAAAATCAATGGAGGAAGTTTTAAAACCGTTTATGTAACTGGTGAACGTTATGTTCAACTTTTGAGAGAAAAGGTTATTCCCATATTGCAGGACAGACAAGCACTAAGCGAAATAACATTCATGCAAGATGGAGGACCTCCTCATATCTCCCGCGGTGCCAAACAATTGCTGAAGGATACGTTCGGTGGAATTCGTTGATAAGTCGCCACTTTATATACCAGTGGCCTCCAATATTACCACACTTGACGCCTTACAATTTCGGTTATGGGGTTGCATTAAGTCGCGTTTTTATCGATGCCGGCCTACCACATTGGCCATGTTGAAGGCTTCTATCAGATTGCACGTTTTATAAATTTCAACTATTTAATTGTGACCATTCTGTCATCTATCGTCTGCAGGCGGTGTTTGAGAATGAAGGGCGCTACATTGAGCAAGGATTGTGACCTAATACAAAAGAGAAGGCAGTTACCTCATGTGTTATATTTTGCAGCTCTTTGTTTTGGGTTATGGGAATAATAAATGCTGTCCTCACATCTTAACTCTTTTTTTTTCTGTGAACAGTAATTCTTTTGTTTGTCATTTGCCCACATCTTATGTCGTGCAGGCCAAAGTGTTATAACTTCTCGAATAACACTGGTATACACAATTTTACTCCTTATGTTTAGTTTATCGCTTTTCGCTCATTAGAAGAAATAGCATAAGGAATAATCTCTGTATCCCCCCCAACTTTAGATATTTTGCGCAAAATATAATACAAAATGATTTTACTACCACGTTTTTCAACGCAAAAGGTCGATTTAAAAATGATTTTTTTTTGAGGGGATACATTTTCAAAATTATGTACAGTATAATAAACAATGATAACATTTGACAAACCCATAGTAAATTTGGAATAAAGTACGACAAATATATTTTGTCACTTCCCTCTATATTTCATTTTTGGATCATGACAAATATCCAGTTAAATAGTCAAGTGTCGACAGTTAGTCAAGAAACTATACATTTCTTATAGCAAGAAATCCTATTAGTAGTGCCATAATAATTTTTGGTACTATATTAACATTTCAAAAATCGTGTATTGATATCAGTAGTTATTTTCAAACATTCAATTTATTTCAAAAAACTCCATCTAAAATATAAATATTTTTTGCTACATGTTTTAATTTGCATATACCTATTTTACATATCTCAGATTGTATTTAAAAATCGTCAACCAATTCTTCTAACCTTTGGCGAAATGGTGTTTTATTAATTTATCATTTGATATTATTAGGGTTCTTTCCTGGTATTCAAAAAGGAAAAATACGTGTCGTTCAGTTATATTTTTCAATTTATCAAACAATTTGGCCGCTGAATCTCTGATTCTGGTAGAGCGCCATCTAGCGAATAAAGTTGTAACTAAAATCAATTTCGAATTTTTAATTATTTGCCATAAAAAATCCCATTGCATCCTGAACACAATGGTGTTTACCGCATTGCTCTAGCGCAAATATTCGCGGAGTTATTAATTTTTAAAGTTGTGCGGGACTTTTGGATCACCCTGTATATCGGGATTCAGATAATAACTCTGAAAGATACACTCATGGACAAAACTTAAGGAAGCTGTACCTTTTTGCATGTATATCGGGATTCAGACAATAACTCTGAAAGATGCACTCATGGACAAAACTTAAGGAAGTTGTACCTCTTAGCATGTATATCGGGATTCAAATAATAACTCTGAAAGATACACTCATGGACAAAACTTAAGGAAGTTGTACCTTTTAACATGTATATCGGGATTCAGACTAACTCTGAAAGATACACTCATGGACAAAACTTAAGGAAGTTGTACATTTTAGCATGTATATCGGGATTCAGACAATAACTCTGAAAGATATTTGATATACAGTAACCCATATTGAAGACACACGAGATAACCAAGTATGAACAAAATTTTCTTTGTCTCCTTCAAAAAAAAACAGACGTTCGTTGACATAAAAAAATGTTCACTTCCTTAAGTTTTGTCCATTAGTGTATGTTACTTGATTTAAAAATGAGAATCTGTAAACACACACAAAATATTTACTAACACAAAGCAATAACGCGCCATCTATATATATAAAATAAAATGATTTAAAAGCGCGAATGTTTCTTTCATACATAAAACGAACTTCTACTGTCCTTACTGCGATGAAAAAATATATTGGGAGGGCTTGGCTCATCAGTGGTGAACCCTCCCAGCGGTTTCGCCAATTTAATCCACCAGACCGCTTCTCAGATGAGCCAAGCCCTTCCAATATATTTTTTCATCGCAGTAAGGACAGTAGAAGTTCGTTTTAGGAATGAAAGAAACATGTACACGGACTTTATAATATTATAGATATAAACAATTTCACATGTTATATACACTCATGGACAAAACTTAAGGAAGTTGTACCTCTTAGCATGTATATCGGGATTCAGACAATAACTCTGAAAGATACACTCATGGACAAAACTTAAGGAAGTTGTACCTTTTAACATGTATATCGGGATTCAGATAATAACTCTGAAAGATACACTCATGGACACTCATACACTCATTATTTTATATATATAGATGGCGCGTTATTGCTTTGTGTTAATTTATGCCTAACTGGCTTTGTCTTTATAGTTTGCTGAAGAGCATTGCTCGAAACAAATATTTGAATATAATTCTACTGTCCTATAAGCTTATGTCCATAGTTTACTTGAAAACCATTTCTAAGATTCCATCCTTCAGTGTAGCATATAAAAGCAGAATGGTCCAATACAGTATTAGAGCTCTGAGAAGCGGTCTGGTGGAATAAATTGGCGAAACCGCTGGGAGGGTTCACCACTGATGAGCCAAGCCCTCCCAATATATTTTTTCATCGCAGTAAGGACAGTAGAAGTTCGTTTTATGTATAAAAGAAACATTCGCGCTTTTAAATCCTTTTATTTTATATAAAAATGTTTACTATATCTGAAATCAGTGCACACAATTAATTTCTTTTTTTTTTCTTATGTATACACTTATGTTCTAATCTATTAGATTCCCCGCATGTTGAGTGTATCTAAGATAATATTTAGACTTCTGTATCATCCTATTTAACTACAATAAATACAGTAATGGACAACACTTAAGGAAGTGGAAAGTCTTTTATGTCACCTTCATCTGTTTTCTTTTTTAAAAGAGACAAAGGCAATTTTGTTCACACTTGATTATCTCGTATCTCTTCAATAAAGATCAGTGTGTAACAAATATCTTTCAGAGTTATTGTCTGAATACCTATATACATGCTAAAAGGCACAAATTCCTTAAGTTTTGTCCATGAGTGTATGTATACAATAATATATATAGTCAAGTTAGAACCATTTGTTTACTTTCAAAGGTAATTGGGTATCTATAAAGAAATACAAGCTATATGATATATTTCCAGGGTTTTATTCTTATCTCTATTATTACATCATATATATATATTTATATATTTAATAAGATTCTTTCTTTACAGAGAGAGCTGTGATGAGCCAGGGAAGAGAGCTATGAGTGCAGCGCCTGGATACAACGGGGTGTGCGGACAGCCCCACCAAATCCCACACCCTCGTCTTATCCAGGGATATCTACAGGGAGAAAGATAGACGAGAGAGAAATCTACTTACATGACGTAGAGATAGATAGAGAGAGAAAGATAAGAGATAAATAGAGATAAATAGAGAGAGAGAAAGTAGTTCACTGGCGCACGAAGACAAACTCATTGTAGTGATTCCAGCGGTTTTCCTCCGAGTCCATTCCAGGTTTCATTGGCTCCCCAGCACCTCCGCAGGATGTGCCGGATCCCGCCGCGGAGACACACTGGAAGTTGGCCTCCAGTAGATTGTCGAAGGCCTGCTCCAGGAAGCTGTGCTTGAGGAAGAACCGTGCGGTGTAACGGTCCTCATGACCGCGATCTGGATCCCGGGACTCATTCAACGTGTCCCCAAACACCTCACGACACAGTCCAACTCGTCCTGATACCAGGATACGATTAATCTTCCGGAATTTGACATCAGCCAGTCCATCACGTCCAAAAGCGAATGTACCACGATAGCCTACAGTGATGCATCCTGTAGAACTCAGAGTGGCTGCTTGAGAATCGAGTGTAGCTACCAGCTCAGGGAGATCAAAATAATCAGCTTCTTGTTTCAGTCTTTCTTTCTCATGAAAGTTGTCAGGAAGCACCAACTTCTGGTTGCGCAGAAAGTCGAGAACGTAGCGAAAGAGCACGCCGTCGCGATCAATGAAGACTCGGCCTTTGGCATCACGATCAGGAGGTCGGCCTGAGAAGAGACGGCCGAGGGTCGAGGCGGGCTCACGGGTGAGAGTGGCGAGCGATGTGGAGTACACCACCCCGCCCACGTTGAGCTCCACCACCGAGGCTCCACCGCCGTCTTCCATGCCTCCTACATGCCCACTGGCTTCATCGATCCACCTGATGCGCTGCGCAGATTGGACGGGGAGTGCCGGAATCTACCTCCATGTTGGGCTCCCCGCTCTCGACACATACAATTTCCCAACCGCACACACATCGAATAACTTCATACGCTTCTGCCTCAAATTACCATAATCTACATAATAAAACACTATATTCAACATAATTACCTTTTTTAGAGGTGTTTATGTCTTGATTTATCAAGAAAATGGGTTGGCCAAATATCAGGGAACAGGTTAAATCAATATTTAGTTGATTTTCTCTTCCACTATATGGCGTTCTATAAAATTGATATGAACGTGGTCAGAATATGCCTCTTTTCTCAGTACATAGAAATTTCCAACCGCAAAGATCATTCACATCGACTCTTCATACGCTTCTATCTCAAATTACCATAATCCAACATAGTAAAACACTATATTCAAAATAATTACCTTTTTATAGTATGCTTATGCGATTGAAGACTCTAGCTGTCATTGTGGCAATGAATTCCAGGACTCGAGACACCTACTGCTGGAATGCCCACTCTTCTTCACCGCTAGACAACAGACAATAAATAATGTTGTAGATCTATATCAATTTGTAAATAGCAGAGAGAATTATCATAAGTTTAACTATTTTTGTAAATATATTCATGATTTTCTTTCAAACCTGAAAGGTTCAGGTTCCTAATATATATTATTTTTTCTCTTTTTATTTCGATTACTTTTTTTTTGTATAATATGTTTATAATTGTTTCTGTTTTAAAAAAAATGTAAATCGACGCGATTATCTCTAGCCGGGATATCGCGTTTTGTGTGTTTAAATAAATAAATGCTTATGTCTTGATTTATTAAGTAAATGGATTGGCCAAATATCAGGGAACAGGTTAAATCAATATTTAGTTGATTTCTGTTCCACTGTATGGCGCTCTGACATCTAAAAAGCACATATGAGCAGGTCAGAATATGTCTTTATTATTATTATTATTATTATCATTCTTCCATTACACACACACACCTTTGAATCGCATTTTAATTTTAAATATCAAAAGAAATATAACTTCTTGAATAAATAACGACGAATTTTGATATGTGAAATGACTAAAAAAAAACATTAAAATAGACCGCTTTTTTCAATATTAAAAATGTACCTCTATAATTTTTTTAATTAACTCTGTACTATGTAAAACTGGGAGATATTTAAGTTATAAAATAGAATGGTAAATAAAATACAAACGCTAAATTAATTAATTTAATTAGATATGCAAATTTATTGCGCATTTTAAAAACATTCTTTTTATAAGTAAGTTTTCCTAAAAAAATGCGTCCATCTAAATTTTCCCGTTTTGGTGAACATTTGAAGGTGGTCATCTTTCGCCTTCTGTTTAAAACATGAACATAAAATTAAAGTAAAATGTTTATTTCATATATTTATACGAAAAAAAATAGTACAAATGTGAAATTGTACTGGGATAAGGTGTATAAATTAAGAAAAAGGCATCTCCTTATCGTGTAACTGAAAGTTGTTGATGACTGGCGCCATCTATCGGAATAAATATCAACTATTCATTAATTTTTAATTATTCCAGAATTGGCCAAATACGCTGACAAGGGCCAACAGCCCGAAACGCATACGTGGTTAAATTTTCTTGATTAATCAAGAATGGGTATTTGGCCAATTCTGGAATAATTAAAAATTAACGAGAATAGTTTATATTTATTCCGATAGATGGCACCAGCCATCAGCAACTTTCAGTTGCAAGGAGATGCCTTTTTCTTAATTTATTTATATAACATAAAGTGGAAGGAAAATGATATTCAACTAACAAAAGTGGCACCTCTCCCTTTAAATATGCATTAAAACAATGTATTTGGTTCATCATCCCAGTACAAAAGGTAACGGTGGTGATAAATAATCAGCCACAGTTTTGACAAATTCAGACAGAAATCTAACAACCGGTATACCATGGTTTCTGGCTTCAGCCCTCATCAGTACAGGGGCATGCTTCGATTTCGTAACAACATACGAGAAGAGTTATGTAATCGGTCGAATTGTCCAAAAAGGTGTTTAAGCTTTAATTTGTCATGGCTGATTTTTAGGCTAGAATTCAGCATAAAATTGTGGTAGGCTGTACCTTTCATGAAGATGAAGGCCTTCCTGCTGCATGTTGTCCAAGAGTAAACTTCGCGGGTTACAACTTCGTAAGACATTGAGACCACTTTGTAATAAGGCCTTAGTATCGCAATGATGTCTTCATCTTTGAGCGATAGGAAAATTTCCTATAATGATCTTCTCGGCTTTCTTCCTGTATGGGAAGGCTCTCAGGAGTGCGATGCCGATGGTGAGGCCCTCCTCGATAAGGCGTTCTGCCAACTCAATGCTGCATAGTCCTACAAGAACATGGCCAGACATCTTCATCAGTTGATACACTGAAGTCACACAGCACTGAAGATGCCCAGTATCTGTTCCAACGACATCATATTGTTGCACCAGGCTGCGGTTTGGCAGATTCTTCAGTCTTTATTCTCTCCTTAGACGCGTCTTACATCTTTCCAGAACGTGTCTCAACCATCCTACAGGGTTAAACCAGTCAATAATAAGACAACTATATTTTAGGTAGCACCTAGAATCTCTCTTTATTTATCACATCAAAGTTTAAAGCGGATTGGGTATTCAGTGTATCAAAATACAAATTATTTTATAAGTACATAATATTTCATAATAATATTCTGTTTTATAAAAATAAATATAAAATTCAAATTTGAAATATATGGAAAATAATATTATAAATAATCATGAAATATTATAAATTAATCATGATGTAACAATATATTGGACTGAATGGAAGTCCGCGCTTCACTGGACGAAGCAGCACTGGTCTTATGTCACGCTAGCCCAAACGAGATCTTGTTGCTGTCTGCTGCTTTTGATCAATGTTACATCATCTCTTTACCCCCCTTAATTGTTGAACTGGCTTTGCTACGATGGATTCAGCTTTCGTGTTTTTTGCTGGCTGGACTCGAGATTCGTTCCTTTTGGTTCTTGATATCTATGTCAGCCTTGAGAAGTCTATTCCTTCTTGCGTTCCCGTGTCATTCAGGACTTGTATTATAAATGTTTATATAGAATGAACGATCTGAACAATGTTGTTTATTGGTAAAAGTATTATTTACGTTACTCTTGCTGAGTGTAAAATATGTAATGATTAACTTTAACTTGACTTTAAAAGGTAGAGTTTTATAGAAGTTCCAAGAACAGCTCAGTTCCAGTTATCTCTTAGGGAGATCTTATCATTGGTTCTTCATCCTGCAAAATAGTCCATGGGGGGTAACTCTGTCTATTCTTTATATCTAACATCTTTACATCTAACAACACCTTTATATCTAAAAACATCTTTACATATAACAACATCTTTACATCAAACAACACATGTTACATCTAACAACATCAAGAAGATGTACCTTCCATACCGGCGACTCCTTCCCTACATCCAAACCGTCAATTTGGACATAACAGAAGTTGAGACCAATCAGAACACCAAAGTTAGTGGTTGGGTTCTAATATTACACGTTTTGTTTCCTAACTCCTCACAGGTGAGATTCCAATTTTCCCTGCAGTGGACTAGTGAGAGATTCCGAAATATATGGAGATAGGATTATTGATTTATTTGATAATTAAAAGAGAGAGTGAATGCCGCGGAAAGACAATTCTATAAAGAAGGGACTCGGTTACGTAAGGAGGGAGCTTAAAGAAAGACATTTACCTAAATGTTAACTAGACACGATTAGGGCTCCACTGTGATATCTAGATACATAACACAGAAGGTACTTGTCTGTCTTCTCCATCAGTCTCTTACACCTCTGACCCCAACTTCCCATTCCGACAGCTCGCTGTACTCTATGTAGAGTACTCTGTTAGCAACAAAGTGGAATGGAGCGAACTAGAGACTGACTACAGCCCTGCTGATACTGACATCGCTGAAAGCCGGACTTACGTCATCACGCGAGGCCTCCCATCGGAGTTTTGAGCCAGAATCAGCAGTCTAGTAATCAGTGCCTAGTCCTGGGTCTGTGGAGCAAGCAAGCTATCGGAAGAGGGAAGTTAGGTTCCAGTCCACGTGCACACAGGGTTAGATGTCCCATGGCCGCCGTGGAATGGACGATAACGACATTCATCTGACCGACCCGAAGGAAAGGACATATTATGACTTTAACATTACCTCAGAGGTGTAAGCACTGACCCCCCAGTACTGTTCAGTCACTAGCTAGATCCTCGCAACAACGTCATTAGTAAAACAGGAACAAGACAAGTCATCCCGCGGGACTCCCCATCTGGAACATCTGTTACACACAGCAATCTAGAATTCAGACTTTATGGTCAACAGAATGATATTGTCACAGAGTCCCTTCTTTATATTTTGTCTTCACCTGGCATGAATTTTAGCCAATTTTTATTGACATTTCTTAATACTTATATTTGCTTACTTCAACCTAATTCACGTGAAAATCTAATCCTCACAAACGTAGTAATCTTCATTCCTCGTAATCAACAACCAGATAAAGTTGCTGAAGATGCAATCTAAAAAATATATATATATTAACTTTTCAGAAGAACTCTCAGGAAACAAACAAACGCCGCCCCACTCACGTTTCCTTTAAAGTACCAGCCTTTCTTTAATTTAGTTCTTCTTTCGTTCCTCAATTGTTCTCTTTATATTTTCTTTTATAAAATAATTCTGAAATATTTATATTAATTTTTAAATACCTTTTTTCACTATCACAATGCTCAAAGAGACAGTTTTGTCGTGTATATTGTTGCACCAAGTTGCAGGGTAATCGACCTTGGTTTCCTCCTTCTTGGTGTTATACACCGAGCGGGTTTCCATATTCAAAGCAAATAAATAAAAGTAAATAAAAATAAATTATTTTTTAAAGTTATTATGTTTATTTATTCTTCCTCGTAGGTCGTGATCCGCAGTCTTGGTCTAGGTCCTCTCTCGCTCCAATAACCAATCAAGATATATGTTCAATAACAATATTACAAAAGGGAATGAAACTATAAAAAGGAATGATGATAATCTAAATAATCTGTTTTAAATAAATATCAAATATCATAGAATATTTTGAATAAATGTAGGGCGCATTAAAATTGATGCAACAATATGTTCTTTATCTTCATGGATAAGTCTTTGATATAAGCTAAGTGCTAGAATCTCTAGGTCGACAATGTCTAAAGAAGAAGGATATAGTGATGAATGTTATCTCTCTACCTTATATATGTGATGACAGAATATATTCTCATATAGATTCATTTACAACAGGATTCAGTGACAGAGATTTGAAAGATTGTTTTGAATCTGTTAAAATACATTAATCTGAGTTGATATTGTCATAACCAAAAATGTACATAGCTTGTATCTGTAAATAATATATCGGCAGCTTGGCGAATGTTATATACCTAAGCCCTGATAGGTGGCGCGCGCTGTCAGCTCGGCAAGTGTTATGTACCTAAGCTCTAATAGATGGCAGGCGCGCTAGGCGGCAAGTTTGTAAACAATAGTTGCCATCTTGAGGGGTGTAGCCGATCGCCAGCCGTTTGGGTCTCTGACATTACTTCCTTAATTTACCATTATTTTTATCCATTTAACTTAGTTTACCTCTATTTCTTTTTATCCCTCACAAACTAATTAACTATTTAAAGTCATCTAATAAATTATTATTTTATTCTACCCAAACGACTCGTCACCTTCATTACTGTGACAATATTTCATGCAGTCTAATGATCCAATCCATTGAATTATGTCACACTATGTGATTCTATCCGAAATATCTGGTTGGTTACTGTTGCAATAGATTCAGAAGAGAACTGCATGGACTTGAGAAGGGAACTCTCTTAGGTGAATAGAGCTGAGCTGAGCTGGTGGCTGCGTTGAGATTCATTCACTATTACCTCCGTTACGTTTTGTACTGGGTGATAAACCAAATACATTGTTTTAATGTATATTTAAAGGGAGAGGTGTCACTTTTATTAGTTGAATATAATTCTCCCTCCACTTTATGATATATAAATATATTTAAAATAACGAAGGCATATCCTGACCACGAACACATGTGCTTTTTAGATGGCAGAGCGCCATCTAGTGGAGCAAAAATAAACTAAAAGTTTATTTAGCTTGCTCCGAGATATTTGGCCAACCCAATTTCTTGATAAATCAAGAAAAGCCATCCACTGTTGGCGCTCGTCAGCGTGGAGAAGGCTGTAACCACTGCGAACGAAAAGATTTTTGGTCTCAATGGCTTCCTGAAAAATCAAGAAATGGGTATTTAAGGTCAAATTTGCGTAAAGACGCTTAACACATGAAAATATATGAAATAAACATTTCAATTTAATTTTATGTTTATGTTCTAAATAGAGGGCGAAAAAAATGATGACTAACTTCAAATGTTTACCAAAACGCGAAAATTTAGATGGACGCATTTTTCGGAAAACTTACCATTGGTAGAATGGTTAGTCCAATTATACAGTAAATTGGACCCCTCATCAGGAGAGATGTTTCAAGAAAGAGGCGAATCTATCTTAGGTTGATAGAAGAATTGGATTTCTTTGCTTTAGTTAAAATATTTTAATGGGAATAAATTTAGTGATTAAAGAGAAATTCTTACCTGACATCTTCTACATCTTTTATTTTTACCATCACCTTAAAATTAGATCTTTGTTTGTATCCTGTTTTTCTGTGATATTCTCCAAAGTGAAACCAGTGTTTTTATTTTTAGACATTAAATAGTAAACTTCGGACAATTTTTCTTGAGCTCCCGCTTCATTCTTAGCACATAGAATTTTGATAATTATTTCTTCATTTTGAGAATTTTTTTCTTCATAATTTGTTAATTATTGTCTCTTTGGTCTGATCAAATTCAATCAAACGCCTTGTCATTGAATTATTCGAATTAATGTAAAGATATTTATAAACTGTAATTTTTTTCTTTTTTACTTTTCTTCTTTATCTTTCAAAAGAGCTTTTTTTCTTCACAAATTTATATGATTGATGGAGATAGAGGTTGCATTTCATTATAATATGCTCTTTTTTAATATAAATATTCAGACGTTGAACAAAAGTATATTTTTATACTGAAAATAGAATATTCAACCATAGAAACTTATTATACATAACTATTTTTGAATTTTAAAAAATATTCCTTAAATAGGAATAAATTATCAACCATTGTTACCATTTAAACTTTGGTTTAATTAAAGTGTAAAGAATAAATTCACTCTCGAATCTCACCAATTCTTTGTTATTTATTCTATTTTAAATATGAAAGTACAAATGTCATTGAATATTCTTGAATGATTTTATTTCTGGAATATTTGGTTTTTTTATTTTTTTATTCGCGATGTTTAAGTTTTATTATAAATTGAATCGCTAAATATCATTTTTATATGGCATTTAATTTTATTATACTTTTAAAATTTGAATAAAATATATCAACTCTTCAATTTTGTTATGAAAATATCAAAACCAATGGATTTGTATAGAAATGTTAAGGTAAAATATTCCTTTTATTGAAATATCCTTCAAAACATATTCTTTATGATATTTTTTAATATTAAATAGTTTGGTTATGTGAATTAGAACCCGTCACACCTTTCCAAAAGAGTCTATCTTCAGAATCAGTATAAAAGTAAAACAAGAAAAAAATGCAATATAACAGCGGTATGGTAGATTAAACTGGCGAAACCGCTGGGAGAGTTCACCACTGATAAGCCAGACCCTCCCATTATTTTATCGTTGCAGTAAATGCAGTAGAAAATTTACTCATTTTTAAAATAATCATACGCGTTAAAAATAGTTTGAAATTTTTATATACAAGGTAGGATCAATAAATAAGGTGAATTCTAATTTATTTAAAAAATAAGAACGATATTAAAAATTAGGACTTGATTTATTCAAAATAATCACCTTGGCTTTCTATACATCGTCTCCATCGTTCTGGCAACTTGTAAATACCCTCTTTATAGGCACTCTTAGGAAGCGTGTGAAAAAAATCTTGCACCACTTTCTGAACATCTTCATCCGAGTCAAATCGATTTCCCTTTAACTCCTTCTTTAGTAGTCCAAAAAGGAAATAGTCAGAGGGTCTATATGCAGGATTTTCTAAAACTTCAAAACCTAATTTAATGATTGTAGATACAGTTTTACATGATGTATGCGGCCTTGCATTATCATGAAGGAAGAGAACACCTTTACTAAGCTTCCCTCTTCTTTTGTTTCTTATACCGGGCTTTAGCTTATTTACAAGAATGTCACAATAAAGGTCGCTGTTCATACGTTGCCTTGAGGATAAAAAATCAAGACAGATTGGTCCATCAACATCCCAAAAAATTGCTAACAAAACTTTACCGGCCGAACGTTGAGACCTGAGGAACATGTAATTCGTCCATTTTTGAACTCGTTAACCCATTTATAAATGTTTTTTGAGACAAACAAGACTCACCATAGATATTTTTCATTCTTTGGCATATTTGAGATGTTTGAATACCTTCTGCATTCAAGAAACGAATAACTGCACGTTGTTCAAGCGTGGTGCAATCCTTCAAGGGAGCTTCCATTTTAGTTTATTTATAAGTCTCGCGCCGCGCGTGGGAAAAAAGAACAGAACACCTTAAATAGTCTCTCGATGTTATATTTTAATATTCTGTGGTTTAAATTATTTTTGCCTTTTTAATTTTTAAGAAATAAGATAATTCACCTTATTTATCGATCCCTCTTTCTACATAAAAATAAGGAATTATAAACCGAAATTAACTAATACCAACCCATGTCATATTCATAAAAAAATAGAAGAGTTAATTGACAAAATTAATATAAATAAATCTCTCTTGGTCCATATTATATTAGTAATAATATGATTAAACATATTCTCTACCAATAATTCTCCTGATATTACACTCTGTATTTAATAAATACATTCAAATAGGATACTTCCCTAATGGAAAACAGTAGCACTCAAAATAATAGCAAAGCATTTAAATTGATTCTCCTGGAGAAGTAAAGGTGACTGAGCTAATCCACCAGCCCTATGGAAGGACAGTAAACCTCTTTAATTCAACCCACTATGATTCAACACCTACTTTAATTCAACATTTTATTTTTCAAATCCAAAAAAAAGTCTATTTTCTCAATTAAACAGAAAATGCTGATCCCTCAGGGTGTTGAATTGAAGACGTTGGACTGTAAGTCCTTTAACAATTTAGACATTCATTTCTAAGTAAAAGTTTCTCATAACAAGAGTCATACAAAGAAATACAGTAGAACCTCTATAAAGGACACTTAGTTGTAGAGCAAAAGTGTCCTTTAGAGAAAGGTGACCTCTTATCAAAGAGTTGCTAATTAGTAAAATGGTAATACTGGTGATGAAACTGTTCTTTGTATAGAGGTAGTATCTGCTCTCATGCAAGTTCTTTCTGATTAGCCTAACTAGGTTGCCATTTTTCAAGATAGTCCAAAAGACACCCATAAAATTTGAACCCTTGAACTATAAGCCTCACTCTGTATTCAATAAATACCTTCAAATAGGATACTTCCATAATGGAAAACAACATCACTCAAAATAAACGCCAAGTTCAACAAAACCAATTATGAATCAGCTAAAAGCTACCGTTCGATCTTTGTTAGAAAAATTCCAAAAATTTCTTTAAAAAAAATAATTTTAAATAAAATATTTTAATTTTATAATCAAAAAATCTATTAAGCCCTAGACAACATGGATTTATCAATTCTAATTCAACTATATCATTTCTTTGAATGCTATAGTCGAGCTAATAATGGAGCATGAACAGAAAGAATTGTCTGCATTAGTTACAATAGATATATCGGGGGCATTTGACAATACATTGTAGCCAGCGATCATCAAAATAAAAGACTTCGACATTTTAACAGAAAATTTGATCAAATCTCTACAGCCCTATGTAAATTCCAAGAATATATCTTCCAATTAAGACAGTATAACAACTTTTTAAAACACAAATTACTAAGGGATGTTCTCAGGGTGGTCCGTTATCTCCACTTCTATAGCCAAATTTGTTGAATAATTTGCTAATGGAATTTAAAGTATCTAATTGTGATTTGATTTGTTATTTGGCTCTGCAACAAGGTGTTGTCTTTTACAGGGAGGTTATACGGTAACAGCACTAAAAATAGTAATTTAAATAGCGTAAATGCGTGTAATACAATTATGGTCAAAAAAATAAGTTAGAAATCAGTTCAGAAAAGCTAATTTACATTTGCATAATAAAGAAAATATCCCAGACAAATTCTTTTAGAAAAACTTAATATTCTTGCTAGTACAGAAATTCCAAATTTTATAAATAATTTCAAATCATAGAAGAAAAAAACAAATTAAATTTTGCTTTGAATATAGATGAAGTAGTTAGCAGAACTCTCGAAGATTAAAAATTTTCTAGTTTAACTTTGTAGTAAATTTTGGGATTTGAGAACATCAGAAAAGAATAACCTTTTATAAATCTTTGTTCATAGACCAATTTTAACATACAGATCAGAGAATTATGGTTTACATATAAATTTTAAAAGTCCGCAGTCACCGTTCGGAGGAGATTAATAGAATCGCCGAATGTCGTAGTCCATTTGGATGAGGAAAGCGAAGATTAAAACGCGGCTGATTCCACACTCGCCTTTTCCGTGTTACGCTAACCTATGGACAGTGAATTCTGTGACCACTGGACATGTGTCGGACCTGAAGGCTGTTGTTGGGTTCTGTGCTCCCTGGAGTATAGGAGCTCCATCTATGCTTCACCTGGATGCCCGTGTGGAGGCGAAGAACAGAACCCCAGACACATTTAACTGACTACCCGCTGACCGCTGACCTTAGGGAACTAAATCAACTTCCCATAACAAATATGCAACATCTGGTCTACACTAAGGACATACACCAAAGATTCAACAAATTCTGTAGAATGTACTTAACTAAATTAGTGACTACTAATGTAATCAATTTGCATACTGATATGTAAATATGTATATATCTCTTTAAACTACTTTTTCTTTTTTTTTTCATTTAAATGTATATATTTCACACGCAAATATCCGATTTGTGGATATAGCGTGTATTGTGCAATTGTTAAATAAAAATCTATGATTTATTCCTGTGGTGAATCTGTATAAGACCGGTGATCTTAATAAAGCTGTATGCGTGTGTATGAATTATGGTTTACATTTTTTAATAAAAAAATATATACAAAAATTAAATTTAACACAATATCAGATTTTACTATTGTGTATACAAGCTTACAAGACGACTTCAAACAAATTGTGCTGTACACTTTCGGCCAACACTTCTTCAATTACTGATTATAGTGTATTATATATATATATATACACACATATATTTACATATATAATACAAATATATGTATTTGAATAATGTTATGAAATCACTGTTTAATGCTCTCACAACTAAGTGCACTCATAGACAAAACTTAAGGAAGTTGTACCTTTTAGCATGTATATCGGGATTCAGACAATAACTCTGAAAGGTGCATTCATGGGCAAAACTTAAGGAAGTTGTACCTTTTACCATGTATATCGGGATTCAGACAATAACTCTGAAAGATGCACTCATAGACAAAACTTAAGGAAGTTGTACCTTTTACCATGTATATCGGGATTAAGACAATAACTCTGAAAGGTGCATTCATGGGCAAAACTTAAGGAAGTTGTACCTTTTACCATGTATATCGGGATTCAGACAATAACTCTGAAAGATATTTGAAGACACGAGATAACCGAGTGTGAACAAAATTGCCTTTGTTTCCTTAAAAAAAAAGAGGACGGCAGCAAAAAAGACTTTCCACTTCCTTAAGTTTTGTTCATGAGTATATATTTATATTTATAAATATCTGCTCTAAATTCCACAGAAATCTTTTAACCTTTGAATATGATAATTCCACAGCGTTCAATAAATTCATTTAAAGATTTGAAAATTTGCGCAGTGCATTATTAGAATTAATTTAAGTAGAATAGATCATCAATCTTTTTTTATAAATGTTTATTATCCATTGACGTCTCGGCCAGCTACTGTCTCTCTTTTCAAAAAAGGTGGAAAACTTATTAGTGAAGTATTGTAAGTCTCAAAATACAATAAAAACGTTTCTAAAAAGGTTGGTGAAGTCTTCAACTTGTATCAATCAAATTCTAACCTACAAACTATAGTATTCTCTGAAAGAAGAAAAATAAAAATCAGGTAAAAAGTTTATTTCAATTTTGAATTTGCAAGTTTTCGAGGAAATATACTGTTCTTCAACGGGCTAATACTTATGTACAGAAATTCCGCATTTTATAAATAATTTCAAATCATAGAAGAAAAAACAAATTAAAATTTTGCTTTGAATATAGATGAAGTAGTTAGCAGAACTCTCGAAGATTAAAAAATTTCTAGTTTAACTTTGCAGTAAATTTTGGGATTTGAAAACATCAGAAAAGAATAACATTTTATAAATCTTTGTTTATAGACCAATTTTAACATACAGATCAGAAAATTATGGTTTACATATAAATTTTATCAGCCCGTTGAAAAACAGTATATTTTTGCTTGAAAATTCAAAATTA
>CP092874.1:93341302-93421951 GCA_030710605.1 Cordylochernes scorpioides | reverse complement strand
TTTGTTCACACTTGGTTATCTAGTGTGTCTTCAATAAAGGTCACTGTAATATCTTTCAGAGTTATTGTCTGAATCCCGATATACATGCTAAAAGGTACAACTTCCTTAAGTTTTGTCGATGAGTGTATCTTTCAGAGTTATTGTCTGAATCCCGATATACATGCTGAAAGGTACAACTTCCTTAAGTTTTGTCCATGAGTGTATCTTTCAGATTTATTGTCTGAATCTCGATATACATGCTGAAAGGTACAACTTCCTTAAGTTTTGTCGATGAGTGTATCTTTCAGTGTTATTGTCTGAATCCCGATATACATGCTGAAAGGTACAACTTCCTTAAGTTTTGTCCATGAGTGTATCTTTCAGAGTTATTGTATGAATCCCGATATACATGCTAAAAGGTACAACTTCTTTAAGTTTTGTCCATGAGTGTATCTTTCAGAGTTATTGTCTGAATCCCGATATACATGCTAAAAGGTAAAACTTCCTTAAGTTTTGTCCATGAGTGTATCTTTCAGAGTTATTGTCTGAATCCCGATACACATGCTTAAAGGTACAACTTCCTTAAGGTTTGTCCATGAGTGTATCTTTCCGAGTTATTGTCTGAATCCCGATATACATGCTAAAAGGTACACCTTCCTTAAGTTTTGTCCATGTGTGTGTCTTTCAGAGGTATTGTCTGAATCCCGATATACATGTCAAAAGGTACACCTTCCTTAAGTTTTGTCCATGTGTGTGTCTTTCAGAGGTATTGTCTGAATCCCGATATACATGTCAAAAGGTACACCTTCCTTAAGTTTTTTCCATGTGTGTGTCTTTCAGAGGTATTGTCTGAATCCCGATATACATGCTAAAAGGTACAACTTCCTTAAGTTTTGTCCATGTGTGTGTCTTTCAGAGGTATTGTCTGAATCCCGATATACATGTCAAAAGGTACACCTTCCTTAAGTTTTGTCCATGTGTGTGTCTTTCAGAGGTATTGTCTGAATCCCGATATACATGTCAAAAGGTACACCTTCCTTAAGTTTTTTCCATGTGTGTGTCTTTCAGAGGTATTGTCTGAATCCCGATATACATGTCAAAAGGTACACCTTCCTTAAGTTTTTTCCATGTGTGTGTCTTTCAGAGGTATTGTCTGAATCCCGATATACATGTCAAAAGGTACACCTTCCTTAAGTTTTGTCCATGTGTGTGTCTTTCAGAGGTATTGTCTGAATCCCGATATACATGTCAAAAGGTACACCTTCCTTAAGTTTTGTCCATGTGTGTGTCTTTCAGAGGTATTGTCTGAATCCCGATATACATGTCAAAAGGTACACCTTCCTTAAGGTTTTTTCCATGTGTGTGTCTTTCAGAGGTATTGTCTGAATCCCGATATACATGCTAAAAGGTACACCTTCCTTAAGTTTTTTCCATGTGTGTGTCTTTCAGAGGTATTGTCTGAATCCCGATATACATGCTAAAAGGTACAACTTCCTTAAGGTATGTGCATGAGAATCTACGTTAGGTTACTTATAGAAAACAGCCGATCAATACCCTAGAATAGGTTCTCATATATATATATAAACCATAACTTCAAAACCCATAGACCTTTATCGTTACTTGTAGACCATGCAGTTAGAAAAGGACATATGCCAGATTTTGATAATGCAATAATTTTATACAACAATGCACAGGATAAACACTCAAGATTATTTTTGGAGAGCTGGGCATCTTACGATGATAAAAATAGCATCAATAGGAAAATAGAAATACCACAATCATACCTACAGTTGAAACAAAAATAGTCAAAATATATTTAGCATTTTATTCTTGAAGATACAATAATTCAAATTAAAAAGGTCTGGTCACACCAACATATGCTATAGAAAACAACACTTCTCGTGCGCGCATCACGCGGATAACAAGCTTAGAAGGTTTTTGAATTTTTCCGAGAAGAAGATAGGCGAACAGCCTCGTCGAAATATTGAATTTTAATAAATATATTGATCCAAAATATGCTTTTATTTTAAATATATATATATCGTATTGTAGTTTTGCAGCTAGAACTGCAGAAAATTTGATTTTGAAATGTTGAAAAAATGAAATATACGGATGTTTCACACACAAAACATTATAAAAACATAATAGAAACGGCATTTCTGAAGAAAATATACTTTTAAATGGTATATCATGCAATTTATCAAAGGAAATAGGCATTATATCAGTATTTTTATTATTACAAATTATACATGCTGTATACCTTTTGTCTGAATCATAAATGACTCTGGCTATAATATATATGATTTAAAATAATAAATATATATTTTAAATATATGATATATAATCCCTATATATCCCATATCCACGAGAAAGGAATTCGAAAAGCCTACCTTACATTCACATAGACAAAACTTAATGAAGTTGTACCTTTTAGCATGTATATTGGGATTCAGACAATAACTCTGAAAGATACACTCATGGACAAAACTTAAGGAATTTGTACTTTTAGCATGTATATTGGGATTCAGACAATAACTCTGAAAGATACACTCATGGACAAAACTTAAGGAAGTTGTACCTTTTAGCATGTATATCGGGATTCAGACAATAACTCTGAAAGATACACTCATGGACAAAACTTAAGGAAGTTGTACCTTTTAGCATATATATCGGGATTCAGACAATAACTCTGAAAGATACACTCATGGATAAAACATAAGGAAGTTGTACCTTTTAGCATGTATATTGGGATTCAGACAATAACTCTGAAAGATATTACAGTGACCTTTAATGAAGACACACGAGATAACCAAGTGTGGATAAAACTGCCTCTGTCTCCTTAAAAAAAAAGAGGACCGGCGATATAAAAAACATTGACTTCCTTAAGTTTTGTCCATGAGTGTAAACAGAGGTACAACATTTATTCACGAACAACATCGATTAAGAGAATTTTGATTCGTTGCGGCCAATGGGGTAGTATCTCTACATCTGGAGATCTCGGGGGCTTTCAGCACGGGCTGAAGTCGGGCCTCCCTCGGAAGTGGCGGCGGCCCCGTAGGTAGACGGCCAGGGCAACAAGCTCCACCGCGGTGAGCACCAGCTCCGGGCGCTGTAGCAGGGGACGGTCCGCGGGTGGCGGGGACACTGTGGGGACTGTGGCTGGGATCGGCATGGACTCGCCGAGGGTCGCGAGGATCAGGATCGCAATAAGCATCATCATGGGTTATTTCACGTAGCTATTCACTAGAGAGAGCTAGTTCAACTGTCCATGAGTGTTAATGTAAAATGAAATGTGTGGGCACAAAAATATACTACTTTGATGGATATGATTTTGCACGCTAGGATGTTTTACTAGAATGATTTGAATGATTAAATCTCAAGTAGGTGGAGAGAGCGCTGTATAAGATTTCATACTTCCAGTAATCACTATTCATTTTGTCAGCCAATACATGCATGTTATGAATATTTTGTTGTTGTTGTTAGGTAAGGTTGATAAGACAAAGGATCGATAAGATAAAGGGTTGAGGTGCATTCGTGATAAGAAAAATATAATTATTTACCATCAAGTAGCTTTTATTTTCAATTACTTGAGGAAAGATTACACATTAGTTATTTTCACATTATATAGAATTTATAAAGGTAATCCTATATTATATCAAAAGGATAGATATGTTAACTACGCATATTTACAACAAAACTATACAACAAAAACTGAAAGTCCTTCTAAAAACGATGATAACAAAAGTAAAATTATCAATGAATAAAATAAAATATATATATTTTTAAAATATAGAAATATTTGAGTTTTTAGATTATATAATATGCATATACACATGTTTTCATCTTATCTAGAAATTTTGTATACCATCCAGTATAAACACAAGGTAATAAGACTAAATCCAAACAGCGTTGTTACCGAAATGTCACACACTATTTATTTATTTATTTGGATTTGGTCTTATTACCTTGTTTTTATAATCTATAATCCAAATTGTGACTTATCACCATCCTGTATACTTATATATTCATAATTTTATGTAATTCTACTGTCCTCAAAGCTTATGTTCATAGTTCATCTGAAATACCCATTCCGAAAGTCTAGCATCAGTATCACTATAAAAGGAAGATCGAAAAATGCAATATAACAGCGGTATGGCAGATTAAACTGACGAAACCACTGGGAAGATTCACCACTGATGAGACAGGCCCTCCCATTAATTTTTTCATTGCAGTAAGGGTAGTAGAAATTGTTTAATTTGTAAAAGAATCATGCGTGTCTATAATAGTTTCGCATTTTAATACCATCCTATGGGATAGCATATTCCACACCTGCTGTTTCTTGTAGGTTCTATCAGAATGGACTTCGTTCCAGTCCCGTTATCCAGTCGTATTCAAGACATGTTCCGCTGGTGAAAGATGAAGTGATATTATTTATCAGAAGGTAAAATATCAACATTTCTGAGAGCATGTTAGGCCACGATTGTGGCATTATGGACAGCATGATCATGTTGGAAGATACTCCTTGTAATACTGGCCATTAATGACAATGCTACAAGTATATTGACAAACGTGACACAAAGGTTTAACAACCAGAAAGGTTAATTTTATAAAATATCCTTTTTCACTCGGTGTAAAGATTTAGACCAGATGTCGCTGAAAAACTACTTTCCCGAAGATTTTGATTATCTTTCTTCTTCGTGGAACACTATCGCCGATACTAATACAGAAATGGTTCTCCCCTGTAAATGGAATAGAGTTCCATATACTGAATTACAGAAACAGCATTACGGAAGATGGTTTTAAAGGTGCGGGAGATTAGCGACACGAATGGACGCCTGGAGTCAAGGCGGCTTCCCACCACGAAGATGTCTGTATCTGCAGCAAGGTAAGAACACACTACAGACTCCATACGATCCCATAAAGACCTCACTTACACATCCTGATCATAGCTGGCTCCAGTAGGCGGAGAACTGCTACACTAATGGATAAAACTTAAGGAAGTTTCATATTATAATGCCGCCGCTCGTCTATTTATTTTTTAAGGAAAGAGACAATTTTGTTTACACTTGGTTATCTCGTGTGTCTTCAATCAAGGTCGTTGTAATATCTTTCAGAGTTATTGTCTGAATACCGATATACACGTTGAAAGATATAACTTCCTTAAGTTTTGTCCATGAGTTAGGTCTCCTGTATTCTGTTGTTCCAGGGCTGTCCTAGGACAATTTATACCAACAACTGTTTAAACTTCACAGCCATTTAAGCAAGCTGATCTTAGCTGGCTCTAGTGGGCCGAGAGCTACTAGTCTCCTGTCTTTTGTTGTTCCCGGGCTGTTGTAGAACAATTTCTGCCAATAACTGTTTAACTTCACAGATATTCGAACATGCTCATCTTAACTGGCTCCAATGGGCGGAGAGCTACTAGTCTCCAATATTCTATTGTTCCAGAGCTGTCGTAGGACAATTTCTGCGGCAACAGTTTAAACTTCCATTAAACAATATCTTAAACAACCATTTAAACAAGCTAATCTTAGTAGGGTTCACTAGGCGAAGAGCTGATGATCACCGGTCTTCAGTTGTTCCAGGGCTGTTGTAAGATAATTTCTACCAACAACTCTTTAACTTCACAGCCATTTAAACATGCTGATCTTAACTGGGTCCAGTAGGCAAAGAGCTGAGAGTCTTCGGTATTCAGTTGTTCCAGGGATGTCCTAGGACAATTTATGCCAAAACTGTTCAAAATTCTCAGCCATTCAAGCATGCTGATCTTAACTGGCTCCAATGGGCCAAGAGTTCTCCAATCTTCAGTTGTTCCAGGGCTGTTCTAAGACAATTTATTCCACAGCAACTGTTTAAACATCTCAGCCATTTAAAATGATTTCAAGAAATAAGAATTCACTCTATGTGTGACTACAGGTTCTCACTACAATTGGTTTAATATTCCATAAGAACATCGCGTTGTGTGGAAGTAGAAATATAAAACTTCAGTATGTTTTAAGACAACAATTTACAGAGATATAGTAACGAGAGAGTCAATATCTTACCAAGTGTTTATTTGAACCTGACCATTGTAGTTATAATTATACCAGAAATCATTGGCTTGAACATCCTATAAACATATTTCATCAGCATAGATACTTTTTATGCATATGTTTTTCTAATTTCATCAACTTATTTTGAGTTATAGTAATCAATAAACTTTATAAGAAACACACATATATATTATGATGCATTAGCGCGCCATCTGTTATCAAAATTCGAAACTATTATAGACGCGTATGATTCATTTTAAAATAAAACAATTTCTACTGCATTAATTTTTCCATTGCAGTAAGGACAGTAGAAATTGTTTTATTTTAAAAAGAATCATACACGTCTATAATAGTTTCGAATTTTGACACATATATATGCACCAAAAGAGTCACCTCTTCGTTTCATTGAGCATCAGAACGATGCACTGTGTATCATCCTAGTAAAAACCTTTATAGAATCTATTATAGATTATGCAATAGAAGTATTCAAGACACTTTTTACACCAGTAATGTTTATAGGATTGAACAAGTCTTTAAAATACCACACGCCCTTCCACACGTCTCAATGATCACAGGACAAAAGTTGAATGAGTTAGGCTATGAAACTCTTGATCACGCATCATACTCACCTGACCTCTCGCCTACCAACTACCACTTTTTTAAGCACCTCGCCAACTTCCTGGGTGAGAAATGCTTTAAAAAGCAAGGTGATGCTGAAATGGCCTTCAATGAATTCATTGCTTCCAGAACTCCAGATTTTTATAAAACTGGAATACACCAGCTTGTTTCTCGTTGGAAAAGATATATCGATGGCAATGGTTTTTATTTTGATTAATAAAGGTTTGCTTAAAAGTATAACAAAGCTAAAGTTTTGCGGAGGAGCCTCTTTATTATACATTTGCTAGCTTTCGAACCTTTCGGTTCTTCCACAGGCGTGGCTAGTATGACTACACTAACAGGGTATAAGCGCGCTTGAGCCATTATATACAATATATAAATTTACATGCGGAGTGATATTTCAAACGTAATAAAATAGAAATAGGAACTATGACAATAAAATAAAACTATGTAAATGAACTTATAGATTTTTAAAATTTAGATGAAATTATGGCAAAAACTTTTAAATGCGATAAAAGTTAAGTAAAATAATGATATTCACTGTATGTAAGCCGTGTGACACCTTAAAATTTCGTAACGTTTAAAACCAGTAAAATGCCAAAACATCTCAACACAGAAAACCAAGCTGGGGTCCACTCCTCCCGACCACACACCCGAGTGTATCATGGTGTAACTATTGAGATATTATATGGTATATTTCCGGTAGATCTATTTTCCTATTTATGCTGTTTGTTTGTGTTGATATGATAGATTCCAGTACCAATCTGTGCTGCTTATTGTTTATGTGCTGATATAGGATTTTAGGTTGATCTAAGTTGAAGTTATGGCCTGTGTTTGAAATATGTTGGTATATAAGTGATTTCGGGTCTCTATTGTTTATGTTTCGTTTGTGTTCGGTGATTCTGATATACGCGGTTCTGCCAGTCTCCCCCACGTAGGAGGCTGGGCAATCCTGGCAAGAAACCGCGTATACTGCTCCGGTGGAGTGGATGGGATTGTTGGGTGAGTCTGCTTTGGTGATAGGATTCCTGAGGAGGGCAGCAAGATTGGGAGGGCTGTTAAAATAAACCTGAATACCATATGGGCGAAGGATTCTGGAAATGGCAACAGAGAAGGAAGAATATGGAAGATAGCAGACTGCTCTATAAGTCGTGGAGGTCCTCGGAGCAGTGGGCTCAAACGTGTGTCTATCTATGAATTTTCTTGGGTATCCTGCAGTGGTTAGAAGGGTGGTAATTCTGTTTTTTTCTATGGCTTTGAATATAGGCAATGAGCAATGCGTATGTATTCTTTTGGTTAAAGTCCTGACTGTGTTTACTTTATAGGCTACCGGGCTATTGGAGGAGAAATGGGTGTATAGGGGTGGGATATTCTTTTTGTAATAAACTGCTGTGTGCAATCTGTGTGGAGTGCGGATAATAAGGATGTCCAGAAATGGCAATACTAGGTTTGTTTCTGTTTCGTATGTGAATTTGATGTCTGCGTGAAAGGAATGTAGAGTGTTAAGAATAGGTTGGAGCTCATTCGGTTTGATTACACAGAAGATGTCGTCCACATACCTCCTCCAATAATGGATGTCGGAAGAATGCATCTGATTGATCCACTGGTCCAAGGACCCCATCACGACTTCGGCAACTATGGATGAAAGAGGACTGCCCATTGGGGTGCCTCTGATCTGCTTATAATGCTGGTGGTTAAACGTGAAGGTGCTAATGGAAAGACATAAGGACGTTAGCTGGGTTATCAGGGTTATGGTTTGATCTGGTCGGGAGGAGTGGACCCCAGCTTGGTTTTCTGTGTTGAGATGTTTTGGCATTTTACTGGTTTTAAACGTTACGAAATTTTAAGGTGTCACACGGCTTACATACAGTGAATATCATTATTTTACTTAACTTTTATCGCATTTAAAAGTTTTTGCCATAATTTCATCTAAATTTTAAAAATCTATAAGTTCATTTACATAGTTTTATTTTATTGTCATAGTTCCTATTTCTATTTTATTACGTTTGAAATATCACTCCGCATGTAAATTTATATATTGTATATAATGGCTCAAGCGCGCTTATACCCTGTTAGTGTAGTCATACTAGCCACGCCTGTGGAAGAACCGAAAGGTTCGAAAGCTAGCAAATGTATAATAAAGAGGCTCCTCCGCAAAACTTTAGCTTTGTTATACTTTTATACTAATTTATACGGAGTTTACTTGTAGAAAGGTTTGCTTGTAACGAGTTATTGCTTTTTAAAGTTGTCACTACAAATCGGCCATTATTTTTGCATCAACCCGATACATGATCTTGAGGTATATTAAAATTTAATCCGTTACCGACCACATTGGCCAACTAGAAGTCGAAAGTTTTTTTATCAACTTACATTGTTAACTGTTTTGAAAATAGAGCAATCCATATTTAATTCAGTAGATAATAAAAAAGGCATATATTGGATTTAATAAAATATTTATTTTGCCAATATTTCGGTTGGCTGAACGCCAAACCTTTATCAAGACATTCCTTTAATATTTTAATATATTTAACTTATTCTGATTGTAACTTTTAAAAATAATTTTTGCTTTCACAATTTCCTCCACATACTTTGTATATTTTTAAAATGATTTCAACTGTGATACTATAACACTATGCGGTGTTGAGTTTGTGTATACAAAAATGTAATGCCTTGATAAAGGTTTGGCGTTCAGCCAACCGAAATATTGGCAAAATAAATCTTTTATTAAATCCAATATATGCCTTTTTTATTATCTAATTGGTAACTGTATTAAGCAAGTATATACAATTTCAAATACTTCTGTGTCATATAGAAGTATATTAAAATTGATAAATATATTTTATATGAAATATAGTGTTGGGGAAAATTATAGATTCGTAGAAGAAGAGAATGATCCTTTATTACTTAAAGGTATAAAACTATAAAGAAAGACAAGAGATCAAATTATATGTACATCAGTAGCTCACGCCGGCCTGTCCTATCCAATAACCGCTAGCCAACCAACAATCCAACAAGGCCGTGCTATATAGGCAGATGTCAATTAACATAGACAATACTATAATGCTATGTAAATCACTCGAGAATTCTATCGTAGAAATATCTGGAATTGACAATTTCAACATATAGAAATTGGTTCATTCCTAATCACCCCGACCAATCCAGAAGTATGAACATTTGTCAAATTGCATCGTCATCGGGGTTGAGTAAGTATACTAAATTACAGATTTCTAGATTTGATATCTAAATATATTAAAATTTATTATAAGATTTGTGGAAAAACATACAGAATTATAAGCAAGTTAAATAAAATATTTGAAAAGAACAATATATGATGAAACATTCATATAAAAAGTCATATATTGAATTATAAAATTGCATATTCTTCAATATTTCAACTGGAAGAACGCCAACCTTTATCGAGGCATTCCAGTTAGTTTATTATTGTTGACTTTGCTTAGACTTTTTTAAAGATACTTATTCCAAGAAGATTGATCATACATTATCTTTTTTGATTTACAAGAGATAGAACGGAAGGGAAATATCTTTATTTACGGGGCTGCTAATCAAAATAGATGATTTTTGAGCCCCAATGGCCGCATAAAGCGGAATATATACAAAGCACTATGACCAGGCTGGGGAGGCTAGGGACAGGATCTCCGTTAGGGAAAAGGCAGGTTAGGCCGGATTGGGTCCGCGGAGGTCAGGAGGCAGGAAGAAGGCGGGAGGACTCGAACTTTGAAGCTCTAGCTCTGGCAGTTGGGCAAGACATTGATCTTGCCTCGTTGTCGGCAGAGAGGCCCTTGGCTGAGCAGTTGGCGCACTTGGCCGTGCGCGGGTTGGCAAGAGTTGGACAGCTTCGGCTTTGGTGGTCACCAGAAGCGCAGTGGAAGCAGGTGACCGTAGCCTTGGTGCACCTATCGGAGAGAGAGAGAGAGAGAGAGAACAAACTAAAAGAGAAACTTATAACATCGTAAACAAAGAGAAAATTATCTTCTTACAGTTAGCGTCTATTTACCTGAGATTTTACATACATACTCTGTGGGAACAAATAATTAATTAAACTTAAAATATATATACAATAATTTTGGGTACGTGAGTCAAGCGTCAACGTTAAAAAATATAAAGTTATAAGATAAAGTTTCTGTGGCTGTTGATAAATATTCTATCATTCGAGAGAGAGAGAGATATTGGTAAATTAATTTCATGAACCAATATGTGTTCCATTTAAATGTAAACAAAATAAGACTTTTTACACGAAAACACTAATATGGGAAATATTTCAGTATAGAATATATAAGCAGAATCATCCAATACAATATTAGAGCTATAAGAAGCGGTCTGGTAGATTAAATTGGCGAAATCCGGGAGGGTTAACCACTGATGAGTGCCAAGCTCTCCCAATATTATTTCACCGCAGTAAGAACATTATAAGTTTTCTTTATGTATAAAAGAAACATTCGTGATTTAATGCTTTCATTTCCTATATATATATATATATATATATATATATATATATATATATATATATAGTATACAGTTAAACCTGTCTATAGCGCCACCTCTAAATAGCGCCTTCCTCTCTATAGCGTCCGATTTTAAATACGTAGTACGATGTGATTTACATTAAAAGTGACCTGTCTATAACACCCCCTCTCTATAGCATTTTGGCGAGTCCCAAGAGGGGGCGCTATAGACAGGTTTAACTGTATATATACACTGGCCCGCAAAATTAAAGAAACAGCATATATTTTCCATTTATCTCAAAATTTATTGAACATTTATCAATGAAATTTTATATACAAATTTATTATTTCACTATTGATTAAGATACCCGAAATCAAAGAAATCGAACACGTATTTTATGCAAATTAGCCGGTCAAACAATGATCTTCTTGCAGTCAGTGTATAAATATCTTGGAAATTGTTGTTAATATGGGGTGTGATCGCCTTTAACTGATAGACAGGCTCTACATCGGCGACCCATACTAAGAATTAGGGAGTTTATAAGCTCCTGTGGAATCAACGCCCACTCTTTTTTTAAAGTGTGTTTCTAGCTCATGAGTGTTTCTAGGAGGGGGTTGGAGGGATGAAATCCGTCGTCCTAGATTGTTCTATACATGCTCAATGAGATTTAGGTCTGGGGATCGAGCTGGCCAATTCATCCGAGCAATTGCATGGTTTTGGAGAAAAGTGTCGACCACACCAGCCCTATGTGGACGGGCATTGTCATCCATTAGAAGAAAGTTTTCTCCCATTTCAACTGATACAATACGCAGAAGGCTTCACATGAAGGGCCTCTATGCTCGACGACCCATAATTTGTGTGCCGTTGACACCACCTCAAAAGAGAGCAAGGGAACTTTGGCGCAGACAACATGTCGCTTGGAATCCAGATGAATGGAGCCATGTAATGTTCACTGATGAGTCAGATTCTCTCTAAACAGCTATTATCGTCGTGTCTTTGTTTGGAGAGAGCTAAGAACCAGAAATAATCTCCGAAATATGGTTGAAAGGGATCCCTACAGAAGCCAAGGTTCATGGTCTGGGCTGGAATCTTCTTGGGTGGTCACACAGCACTCCACATTTTTCGGCAAGGAACCCTGACTGGACAGAGGTATCGGGACGAGATCTTGGCAGCATATGTGATGCCTCAAGCATTGGAAATGGGAGAAAACTTTCTTCTAATGGATGATAATGCCCGTCCACATATCGGATGAATTGGCCAGCTCGATCCCCAGACCTAAATCCCATTGAGCATGTATTGGGCAACCTAGGACGGCGGATCTCATCCCTCCAACCCCCTCCTAGAAACACTCATGAGCTAGAAACAGCCTTAACACAAGAGTGGACGTTGATTCCACAGGAGCTGATAAACTCCCTAATTCTTAGTATGGGTCACCGATGTAGAGCCTGTCTATCAGTTAAAGGCGATCACACCCCATATTAACAACAATATCCAAGATATTTATGCACTGACTGCAAGAAGATCATTGCTTGACCGGCTAATTTGCATAAAATACGTGTTAGATTTTTTTGATTTCGGGTATTCTAATCAATAATGGAATAATAAATTTGTGTATAAAATTTCATTGATAAATGTTCAATAAAATTTGAGATAAATGAAAAAAATATGTTGTTCCTTTAATTTTGCGGACCAGTGTATATAACGCATTATTGCATTATAATAGGAAAATTATTATAAAATTTACACATAAATATCTAACAGAAAATGAAAGTTTTTATATTCTCTAGTAAAATACCTATTATTTTATTAACAGATTTGATGTTTATATATTATATTATTCTACGTAAATTCCCTCATTGCTTCTCTTGTATTCTATCAAATTTAATTGGTGCTTGCCTTAAATAAATTACCATGTCATCCTGAAGTTTGTCTTTCCTAATTTTCTTCAATATCATTAAAAAATTTTATTGGATTGTTGGAGCGTTGGAAACGAGATTTTTTCCATAAATCATCTTAACACAATTTTTATATATTTAAATGAAATGATAACATACAGATAGAAATGATCTTTTTCTTATAGAAGTCGGTGTACGAGTAGGTAACACCCTCGATTCCCGACAGTCATGAACCGGGATTGAATCCTCTGATAACCTTTTCTTTAATATGTGAACTTCATATATTATTCATGGTTGCAAATATCATAAACTAGGTTGATCTTTTTAAGCGGTACCTAATAAAGTGATTTTGAAACATAAAAAAATTCTGAAATATGAATAATTAGAATTCAAATAGGAAATATTATTAATATATTCTTTACGGTAGAGAAGATAAAAGTTCATGCGTGTACAGCGTTAACACTTTAGGAAGTAAAATTACATTCCAAGCAGGAAAACAGCTCTCACTTTCTCTTCCTTTCTCTGGGGAGGATATTTAATTTACTTTCTAATTGACTAAATAGCATGGTGATTCACCATTCCAACTCGGAGCTTATTGGAAATTGGCATTTTTGGAGCGATTTGTTTGTGACTTCAAACGAGGCAACAATGAAAAAAAATTCAAATTTCAATCTCAACCGTTAAGTTGTAAGTTCTATAATGTCAAAAATCCACAATATTTGGTTTAATTTATCGGTTATTGCTAATTAATTAACAAACGAAGAAAAAAATTTAAAAAATTCTAATATCAATCTCAACCGTTAAGTTGTAAGTTCTATAATGTCAAAAATCCACAATATTTGGTTTAATTTATCGGTTATTGCTAATTAATTAACAAACGAAGAAAAAAATTTAAAAAATTCTAATATCAATCTCAACCGTTAAGTTGTAAGTACAAAAATGTCAAAAATTCCCAATATTGGTTTCATTTATCAGTTATTGTTCATTAATTAACAAACGAAGAAAAACATAAAAAAAAATTCTAATATCAATCTCAATCGTTAAGTTGTAAGTTCAAAAATGTCAAAAATTCACCATATTGGGTAAAATTTATCGGTTATTGTTTATTAATTAACAATATATATATAAAAATACAAATAGCATACTTGGTTCAATTTTTAATTAAAAGGTATATATTGAATCAAAATACAATTTATTTGCCTATATTTCAGTTGGCTGAACGCCAACCTTTTTCAAGGTATTACAACATATTTATGTCAACAACAAACTCATACTATTGACGTTATGTGGCGCTGAGTTTGTTGTTGACATAAATATGTTGTAATACCTTGAAAAAGGTTGGCGTTCAGCCAACTGAAATATTGGTAAATAAATTATAGTTTGATTCAATATATACCTTTTTAATTAAAGATATATTTATAACTCCACCTAAAACCCAAGCCCGGATGAAAAAGGAGGAGGAGGAGCAGTAACAAGCTCGCTAAAAAACCTGGGCTCAGCTGGCCCGGCTGATAGTACCCTGTAAGGGCTCCTAACCCAGGGATACAGGATGAGTCTGTACTCCATGTTAGGAGCGGCTGTACATGGCGTCTGTTCTTCATGTCAGAGGCGGTCATTTCTTTTGGAGCTAAGTCGGCCTGCCACTGAGTAGTGCTCCCAGTCTTAATGACAAAGGCAGACGCATTCTACTTCACCCAGTCATGATGGTTTTCAAACATCAAGGGTCACAACTTGATACCCTAATATGATTGAGTGGAGATAAGAAAGAAGAAGAAGAAGATATATTTATGGATTGCTCTATTTTCAAAACTTGGTTCAATTTCAACCATTCTTTGAGTTACAAGCTAAAATATGTGAAAATTTTCAATATATAGTTTAATTATAAAGCTATACGACCATTTTAACCGCATAAGTTTCTTTTTATTTATGAAAAATCATTTTTAATTTCAAAGAGAAATAATTTAATATTTCTAACTTTTGGATGACTTATGAAAAGATTGAATATATGAAGAGTGATGGTCTATATATGAATGGATGACGTATGGAGGGTGAAAAATATGAAGAGTAATGGCGAACGGAAAAATAAAAGTGTCCAGGAGCGGGAATCGAACCCACAACCTTCTGCTTACCGGGCAGGTGCCATGTCCACTAGGCTATCCTGGACGATATTTCTCCGTTCGTAACTAATATTTAAACTGACTAATAATACTTATAAATGACTGCGGCGTATAATTATAAAGCTATACAACCAGTTTAACCGCATAAGTTTCTTTTTATTTATGAAAAGAAACTTATGCGGTTAAACTGGTTGTATAGCTTTATAATTATACGCCGCAGTCATTTATAAGTAATATAGTTTAATTTATCGGTTATTGGTTTTTAATTGACAAGGAATTAAGACAAGTAGCACACTTGTTAAATCTCAACCGTCCTTAGAATTGCAAGCTAAAACATGTCAGAAATTCAATACAGTAGAACCTCCCTGTAAAAGACATCTAATTACAGAGCCAAAGTGTCCTTTAGAGAGAGGTGTTCTATTACCAGAGAGTTATAAAATAGTAAAATTGGTAATTTTGCAAATGAAAACTGTCTTTGTAGAGAGTGTTCTCGAGTGTCCTCTCATGGAGATTCTATTGTATATGGTTTAATTTTCGTTTATATCATTTATTAATTGAAAAGAAATGGAGTTAAGTGACACATTAGGAGTTCAATATCAACCCTTCTACGAATTGCAAGCTAAAATAATAAAAAGTCCAATATATGAATTAAAAATGTATCGGTTATTGTTTACTAATTAATAAGAATATAAGATAAGTGGCACACTTGGTTCAACCCCGACCGTTCTATGAATTGCAAGCTAAAAAAATGTCAAAAATATATGGCTCAATTTATCGGTTGTATTGTTTATTAATGAAAAGAATTAATTCAAGTAACATACTTGGTTCAATTCAATTAATTAGTTGATATTTATTCCGATAGATGGCGCAAGTCATCAGAAACTTTCAGTTGCACGATAAGGAGATGCCTTTTTTATAAATTTATTCAGACAAAGTTTCTAAACAAACTCACTATTTGCTATAAAAACCGTCCAAATTCTATTTAAACCTACGAAGTAAATAAACTTCACGACAATCTCTGTTTATTTTAACTGGAGTTTCAATTGGTTCCCAAATCATCCAATTTAAAACAGAAAGTTCTGAAGACAATTTACGAGTAGTTGTAATTAGATTTGTTTCAAGTGTTTTGTGCCATAGAATAGACTAATGAAGAACATGTTGAAACTTAGTTTTCTATTCAATTTCTCAATTATAAGTTTCAAATAAGTCTTTTTTTCACATATTGGGTCATCAAAAATATCTTTTTAATAAAGGATATCATTTAGAAATAAGAGTTCATAAAAAATACACAAACAAGAAGAGAATATTTCTATTTCAGCTAGCATAACTACAATTGGGGGAAAAAAAGCGGTGGGGCACGATCATTATGCAATTTGAACTTAATGTGATTTAATGTGGAACAAATATTAGGATATGATGATCGTGAATTTAAAAACAGAGTTATTTGTAAAAGTTTTATTGAAGGGAAAAAGTTAGAAAATTTTAAATATTAGGAATACTCTATTTATGAATAGGTACAGTTAAACCTGTCTATAGCGCCCTCTCTTGGGACTCACCAAAATAGGGTGCTATAGAGAGAGGGTGCTATAGACAGGTTACTTTTAATGTAAATCGCATCGTACTACATATTTAAAATCGGGCGTTATAAAGAGGAAGGCGCTATTTAGAGGGGGCGCTATAGACAGGTTTAACTGTATTAATGGAATTTTGGAATTTTTATTATTTTAAATTCTCTTTTGCGTTGAGAAGAAGTTGTTCGATTGGTGTATGTGAAGAACGTGTATAGGGTAAAAAACGATTTAAATATCAAAACAATTAAATGTTTAGTTTACCACAAATTGAGAAACTCAATATGTCGTTGGATCTACACGACCTGGATTCAGGCTGCCACCCGGCGTGTCATGGACTGATAGAGATCTCGGATGGTGTGCTGCGGGATTTCTTGTCAAATTGTCTCCAACTATCGGGCTAAATAGTCAACATTCCGGGATGGTTGCAATCGCCTTCCCATCACGTCCCAGATATGCTCGATGGTTGAGAGATCTGGTGACCTTGCTGGTCACTGAAGAGTTCGTCAAGATTGAAGACAATCCATGTAACATGTGCCGTGTGTGGCCGGGCATTATCTTGATGAAAAGTAAGTCCGGGGTGATGTGAGAGGAACGGCAACAAAACAGGCCGTAGAATGTCATCTACGTACCGTTGTGCTGTCAGGGTGCCAGGAATGACTACCAATGGGATCCTTCTATCAAATTAAATGGCACCTCAGACCATAACGTTGTGTACCTGTGTGGTGTTCGAAAGTAAGGACAGAATCCACAAACTGTCCAGGACGTCTCCAGACACGTTTGCAACGGTCGTCATGACACAATAAGAGATGGGACTGTGTCACTAAGAATATACGTCCCCAGTCAGCGCAGTTCCAAGTTGATCGCTCTCAACACCACTGTAGTCGGACTTGTCGGTGAACGGGTGTGAGGGGTAGGCATTGTAACGGTCGGCGAGCTCTTAGAATCCACTCTCTCGGTCATTTTGGACCCTTGTATGCCGGTCACACGTTAAATGGTAGATAACGTCGGTGCTGCGACAGCCGTTTTGACAATCGCTCTATCCTCCCGTTCTGTTGTGTCCCTTGATCGACCGCAGCCGTCCTGACGTTGTATTCTTCCATTGTTGTCCCACTCTTGCCAATATCGCTTAATCACTTCGACACAGATGTCGCACCATTAATCAAATCAATCAACCAGCCTCTTTTCATCCAATGACACGACCTCTTTCAAACTCTGACATATGTTTGTAATGAGCACGAATCTTCAGACTAGGCATTGATACAGTTTGAATGATCTTACTGCCAAAAATAAAAAATAAAATAAACGGATATTTTGAAAATTCCTTCTTGCCGGGCTGAAAATTGAGCAAGAATACTCGTGATGGATGCGTAGTTAAGATACGCTGGAGATCTTGCTTTGAATAAATCGGTCATCAAATTTAAATAATTTGTATGTTTAGAAATATCTTTGTATACGTATTTTCATATAGATCGGAAAACTCCTTAGTGCGTCGATTATTATTTTGTTAAAGAGTGTAGCTCATCAATTTTGAGAAAATTTGCATGAGTATTTTTAGACGATACAATTTATTTTTGTGGCGAGTGTATAGCAACCTTTACATCGAATTTAATTTAAAATGTCACTATATATTTATACTTCGAAACATGTAAATTAATCTCACAGGCCTCCACAACAAATTAAAAAAATATATATATTTAAAAAAATATTAATTCTTAAAAAAAAAAACAGAATTTAAATTAGTAATTATTCATAGTTAAATTGTGGAAGGGATTAAAGTTTCAAAATATTTTTACGCTGAGTATCTTTTTTATTTGACGTTTTAATTGTAATAACGCTCCTAATTAGGAAATAATTAGTCTTATTTGAGATAAAAAGGCAGAAAAGATCGATTTTTTTGTTTGAAAGCTTGCATTTCTCAATAATAAACTCATCGTAAAAACATCTTTTATAATTTTAATAAATATATATATATAGTATCAACTATACTTACTACTAATGTGTATATACATACATACATGTATATATATATACAACTATATATATTAACTATATACATATTGTGTACTAAGAGTCCCTCTCAAAATCCTATTCTACAGCCTCAAAGGGGAGGGAGGGTGTAAACAGGTAGCACAGGACGTCGGGAGTTTAACTCCTGGTAGGGCCACCCTGTACCCGGCTAATGTAGGAAGGTATCAATTGATAGCGTCTGTTCTCCATATTATTATTATTTATTTAAGTAACCCACAGGTTCCTGGAGCGTACAGAAGTCGCCAACTACCTGGGATGTCCTTCTGACCTAAGTCTTCTTGGATTTATATACAATGCCAGTGGAAGTCCAATTAATGAGGTGTCGCCAGGCAGATTTCTTTCTTGGGAGATTTTCTAGGGATGCTGGACATATGTTGGTGATACCTAGGAGAGTGGCTGTCTGGAATCTTTGGTATCGGAAGGTTGGGCAAGTGAAGAGGAGGTGGTCTACGGTTTGGTCTTCATCTTGGCAGTGGGGGTGTTCTCCATAGGAGCGGCTAGACTCCATGTCAGGAGACCAAAAGAAACAAAGTCACACTGAGTGGTACTTCCAGGTCTTCAGACCAACAGCACCCTTCTTTCCTTCTCCATGATATCTACATCTGTCTCAGTTTATGCTGCATCATCCGTCGCGCAGAAAAATCAGGGACGCGCTCAGAGCTAATTGGAATAAGCAACAACAACAACATGTATTAAGAGTTATTTCATAATACAACAATCCTTCTCATTGTTTAAACCTTTTAATTATCAATGATCTAAAAGTTTCTCTTTAACAATTATCTATATAAAAACGACGTTCTTCTATGATGCATGATTTAAACTCGGAAACTTCTGGAATTTGAGACACTTTTTTTCAGATTGTTCATGAGCTAAAAGGAGGAAGAAATCTAAAAATTCTATTAGATGTTCATCTCAAAAATATTTGGAATTATAAGAAAAAAACCTGCAAAAATCAAGGTCTTCTTCGTGTCTGCTGGCTATGAATCTCTTCTTCTTTCTTATCTCCACTCAATCATTTCAGGGTATCAAGCTTGTAGAGCTTGTTGATGGTGTCTGCTGGGGATGAGTAGAGTTCATCAATGGATGAGTCAATACAGTCAAAAATCAAGGTAAATTTCATATATCTGTTACAAATAAGTGATCTGCTTCAAATATCACCATGCATACATTTATATTCACTATATAATTTATGATTATTTATAAAATGATTATTTACAAGATTTAAAGAATTGAGGATTTTTGTTTTAAAATAAGCTCTTACCCTCAAATTAAGTATTTATACATATTTTAATCAAAAAGGGTAATGGTTATATTATTCAAAACCTGACCTCAAATCGAACAAAATTTCTAAAGGATTGAATTCTCATATCGCGAGTAAGCAAGTTGAAAATGCTGAAATATTCAAATATATTTAAAACGCTTTTATAAGGCTTTAATAAAAATGAGGGTGTAGGATGGCTGATGTTTTCATATTTTTTTCCTTTATCCGTAGTAGTGCACGTAGTACTGACCATGATAATCATGGTGGGCAGAAGTAGGCGACTGTTTTTACTGTAAGTACACCTATACCTCGCTTTGCGTAGGGGTTACGTTCCAAAAAAACACGACGCAAATTGAAACGACGCAAAGTGAAAATAAATTTTCTATAGAAAATTTTGCGCTGATTTTTAGTTAGAAAGGGAATCCCCAGATTTTGATAGCATGGCGCAATCAAAAACAAAGGTGTTGCCATATTTTAGGAAAAATTAAAGATTCGAATCCAAAACAACGCAACTTCGAAAATCTAACGACGCACCGTGAAAATCAGTAAAAATTAAGCAGCGACGCAACTTCGAAAAAAACGCAAAACGAAACGACGTATTGGTGTACACCACGTGCGAAAAGCAGTTCGACTTTACACTTACAAATATGCCAGAGCCCCGTGATGTTACCATATGAATTGATAGAAAAGATAAAATAATTTTATGAAAAATGCTATATATTGTAATATAATCGGGTTTTTCTTATTTATTTTCACATTAGGTACAATTTATATATACAGGGTGATCCAAAAGTCCCGCACAACTTTAAAAATTAATAACTCCGCGAATATTTGCGCTAGAGCAATGCGGTAAACACCATTGTGTTCAGGATGCAATGGGATTTTTTATGGCAAATAATGAAAAATTCGAAATTGATTTTAGTTACAACTTTATTCGCTAGATGGCGCTCTACCAGAATCAGAGATTCAGCGGCCAAATTGTTTGATAAATTGAAAAATATAACTGAACGACACGTATTTTTCCTTTTTGAATACCAGGAAAGAACCCTAATAATATCAAATGATAAATTAATAAAACACCATTTCGCCAAAAGTTAGAAGAAATGGTTAACGATTTTTAAATACAAACCGAGATATGTAAAATAGGTATATGCAAATTAAAACATGTAGCAAAAAATATTTATATTTTAAATGGGATTTTGTGAAATAGATTGAATGTTTAAAAATAACCACTGATATCAATACACGATTTTTAAAATGTTAATATAGTACCAAAAATTATGATGGCACTACTAATAGGATTTCTTGACTGTAGTTTATTGACTAATTGGCGACACTTGATTATTTAACTGGATATTTGTCATGATCCAGCAAATGAAATATAGAGGGGAGTGATAAATATATTTGTCGTACTTTATTCCAAATATCCTATGGGTTTGTAAAATGTTATCATTTTTTATTATACTGTACAAAATTTTGAAAATGTATCCCCTCAAAAAAATCATTTTCAAATCGACCTTTTGCGTTGAAAAACGTGGTAGTAAAATCATTTTGTATTATTTTTTGCGCAAAATTTCTAAAGTTGGGGGGGGGGGGGGGGGGGATACAGAGAATATTCCTTATGCTATTTCTTCTAATGAGCGAAAAGCGATAAACTAAACATAAGGGATAAAACTGTGTATACCAGTGTTTTTCGAGAAGTTATAACACTTTGGCCTGCACGACATAATATAAGATGTGGGCAAATGACAAACAAAAATTTACTGTTCACAGAAAAAGAAAAGAGTCAAGATGTGAGGACAGCATTTATTATTCCCATAACCCAAAACAAAGAGCTGCAAAATATAACACATGAGGTAACTGCCTTCTCTCTTGTATTAGGTCACAATCCTTGCTCAATGTGGCGCCCTTCATTCTCAAACACCGCCTGCAGACGATAGATGACAGAATGGTCACAATTAAATAGTTGAAATTTATAAAACGTGCCATCTGATAGAAGCCTTCAACATGGCCAATGTGGTAGGCCGGCATCGATAAAAACGTGACTTAATGTACCCCCATAACCGAAATTGTAAGGCGTCAAGTCTGGTGATATTGGAGGCCACTGGTATATAAAGTGGCGACTTATCAACGAATTTCACCGAACGTATCGTTCAGCAATTGTTTGGCACCGCGGGAGATATGAGGAGGTCCTCCATCTTGCATGAACGTTATTTCGCTTAGTGCTTGTCTGTCCTGCAATATGGGAATAACTTTTTCTCTCAAAAGTTGAACATAACGTTCACCAGTTACAAAAACGGTTTAAATGTTCTTCCATTTATTTTTTCAAAGAAAAATGGCCCAAAAATAAAAGAAGAAGTGAACCCCACACAAAACTGTAACTCTGTGCTGATGAAGTGGTATTTCTGTAAAAATCCTAGGGTTTTCTGTTGCCAAAATGAGTCAGTTTTGAATTATAAATTCTCCCTTTAGATAAAAGTGAGCATCATCTGTTCTTAGAACATTTGACAGCCAGTTTTATCAATATCAATTTGCCGGAAAACCCATGCAGCGAATTCTTGACGCTTCTCAAAATCGCTGACTTTCAACTCGTGAAAACTTTGAATTTTGTTAGGGTATTTTTATAGAAAAATTCTAAATGTGTGTTCTCTCCAAACTGTTCCATACGAAATCCCCGTTTGTCGAGAAACTTGTCTAGCACTTACTTTTCCATACGTGGATAACGTTTCAATAGCTTCAACATTCTGCAAAACCGTAACAGCCACTGACATGCATGTCGATGGTCTTCCACTCCGAGGTTTTGCTTCCAGAGATCCAGTTTCCTCAAAACTTTTAATCAATCGCTTTAGAGAGTATCAACTCATTGGTCCTTTACCGCTTTGAAAGGAACGAAACGCTCGTAAAGCTTCAGTGGCAGATTCTGAATCACAATTTAAAAAATTCACCAAGAGCGCTTTATGCTGTAGTGACGGCATTCCAGGGGGAAGGGGAGAAGTCCGACCACACCTCATTTCGGTCCCCCCTGGACCCTTGGAATATTTGACCAAATTCTGGTTCGTTTCCAAGATGACTAACGTTGCAACGGCACCCATTTTCAAATGAGGAGCAAAACTGATATCTCCAGTAATGCTACCGCGTCCGGGGTAATCGCCGCGTCAGGAGCTGCAGCTCGAGCTCATGATGAGAAATCTACTACGAGGACACAATTCAATCTACTACAACTCAATATAAATGGTATACAGAGGAAAATAAAGAGCTGACTTGTCTTCTCTGTGACAACAATGTACATATTACTTGTCCTCAGGAGACAAAATTGAATCAGAATCTGAGATTCAATATCAAAGATTATCCAACACTACCAAAGGACAGACCGGGAAAATTCGGAGGAGGACTTGCCGTTTTGATTAAAACTCTAGAAATTTAAATTTAAGGAAATCGCCTATAATCAGAGTAAGCCTAGAGAAAGCACGACAGAAGCTCAGGCAATAGAAATCTATCTTACAGATAAAACAATTCCAATCATAAATGTTTATCACCACGATAATACTAGCATCAATACAGGCCTGATAAGACATTAAGTGAAGTGTCTTCGGATATCGCAATCATAATTGGTGATTTTAACGCTGAAAGACCAACTTGAAGATCACCTGTCCAGGATAACAAAGGTCAGCAGGTTGAGGATATGCTAACAGACCTCGACCTTATACCGTTAAATAACGAAAATAACACATATCTATCCGAGTCCACAGGCACAGAATCCGCAATAGACATCACAACGTTAAATTACAACATCGCACCCACAACACAATGGAAAATTCTGAAAAGTGCAATCAGTGACCACAGACCAATTTTAACAAACCCTAAAATTCAAAATTGAGAATTTCCAACAGATTAAAAGAACACTGGAAAAATATTCACAGAAAATCTTGAAGAACTGTGCAACGAAGAATTAAATCACAGAACGATTGACAAAAAATTGGAAAAATTCTCTTCGAACATATCCAAAGCTGCAAAAGTATCGATACCTAGAGGTAGACGTAAAGACCTGTGAATACTTTACTGGAAGGACCTCAATATCGAGGCAATGATTGCCGAGAGAGACAATATAAATGAACTTCTTAAAACAAATAAAACAGAAGAAATCATAAAGGAACTCATTAAAATTAGACACAAAATAGAACAAGAAATTTGGATATTCAAACAAGAAAAATGGGCAGAATTCTTCGAAAAAATGGATCCAAAAAAGGAAAGCCATCATTGGAATATAATTAGTGTTATAAAACCATCAAAACCAACACTAATCTTCCAATACTCTAACCGATATGAATAGCGAGAACGAACAAACAGATGGCTGAAATAATTGATGAATATCTTTCAAGCACTTCCAGACTCAGCTATACGAATGAAGGCAGGACTCTAAAAATAATGTAAACAGGTTAGTTAAACAAAAAAGAATTACCATCAACAAGATATTTACTCGAGAGACTTCACACTGAATGAGCTAAACTCATCAATAGAAAAGTTAGATACAAGAGGTCACCAGGGGGTTGATCTAATCTTTGGTCAAATGATTAAGCACTTTGGAGTCGAAGCTAAAATTCAACTCCTAAGAATACTGAAGATTTCATAGCAAACTGGTAAACTACCAAAGAATTGGAAGATATCAATTATAGTGCCAATACTGAAACCAAACAAAGATGCCAAGGAATGCAAGAACTATCGGCCAATTGCTCTTACCAGCATACTTTGTAAAATAACAGAATGAATTATCCACTCTAGGCTCATAGTCTGGCTCACTAACAATAATAAAATAAACTTCTACCAGACTGCCTAAAGATCCAGACACTGTACAACTGATAAACTGTTCTACTTCTGTCAATCAATAATAGATTTCTAGGAAAAACCGCCAAAGAAGACAACGGCCTTATTCCTGGATATGACCTCAGCTTTTGATCGAGTGTAGAAATTATTTGAAAGGCTGCACAACATCGGAGTAAGAGGAAACACCTTAATCTGGATTGCAGACTTCTTAAGGGGAAGAAGGATAAAGGTTCGGGTCAATGGAACATTTTCCAAGGACCGAAGAATATGGGCTGGTGTACCTCAGGGATCTATGCTCAGTCCTCTACTCTTCTCGCTATATATTAACTGTTGTGTATGTAAATAGATGAATATTATTTGTATTATTTAAAGCCTCATATTATGTAAAAATGTATGTATATATAAATTGGACATTTGTTGTTGGCCATGGTCAAGTTTGAGCTCTTGTACGTCTAATTACGACACAACAAAAGTGGCGACGAGGATGCGGGATATACAGAGCCAGTAAAAAGCTGAGGAAAACGGCGTCTATGCAAGTATAACAACTACATATTTTAAACTATCTGGATCAAGAAAACAAAGGAGTAGAAAAGATCAGCATGACAAGTTCAAAGTTAATAGTACCTTTTAGATGCTATAGCCCAGTGGAGGACACTTCGATCTTTTTGTACAAAAATTTGATGCTTTCTTTTTGGCATCTGAAGGAGGAGATTAAAGTGCTGATTTTTACCTCGCTACCAGATTCTAAAACTTTGAAGCAGGGGAAACGACATTTTCTTTCTGGTCTAATGAAAGATCAACCATATGATACTATCATTCAAAGAATTAAGCTGCATTTGGATCCAAAGAAGAAAGTGATACCACAGCGATGCAGATTTTTAAAGAGAATTCAACAGGAAGGAGAATCAATTTCGGAATATCTTAGAGAATTGAAACATTTAGCAATAAATTGTAATTTCGGCGATATGCTGGGAACCATGATGCGAGGCCGTTTTGTGGCTGGAATCAAGTTGGAAAGCCTGCAAAAGAATCTACTACAAGAAAACGACGATGTCACCCTGGATAAAGTTTTGCAGTGGCGATCTCGTTCGAACTGGCGGAGATAAATACAAGAGAATTACAAGATAAATTAGTGGCCAAGATATCCCCTGTGAATGGAAAAGATAAAAAGGGTGAGTACAATAATAGTATGGTGCAGCAAAGGTCTTTCAGGCAAATGGTGAAAGACATTCACACGTGGCCTCTGTTTGCCCTCATAGAACAAAGACTTGTTTTAAAATGTAAAAAACTGGGTCATTTAAGTAGGGTCTGCAAAGCTAGTAAAAAATGTGGGGATGTAAATATGTACAAGAGGACTCTATATATTCTGTACAGGGCGAAACTGATGCCACAATAAATTTAACAGTAGATGAATATTCTTTGTGGCCTGCTACATAGATGATATTTTGGTTGCAGGAAAAGACTTTGAAGATCATGAACAAAAGTTCGATCTAGTGTTTAGATGATTGCTAGAAAAAGGTTTAAAGTTAAACAGATATAAATGAAATTTAAAAAGAAATCGGTGGAATATTTTGGGTTTAAAATGGATAAATATGGACTGCATCCCTTAGAAAATAAAATTAAAGCAGTGATAGAGGCGCCTGAACCTAAAGAATGTTTCGCGATAAAGATCTTTCATAGGAATCTTAATTAATTATTATAGATTCATAAAGTATATAGCAGACATTTTAGCCTATTCTATCAACTTTTGAATAAAAATTGTAGATGGAATTGGACGAAAGAATATCAAATGTTATTTAAAAAATGTAAATCATTACTAATGGACTATGGACTGGGCGTAATTCTGAGTCATAGACATGATAGAAAGGAAGAATGCCCTATAGCTTTTGCTTCTAGAATATTAACTAAAGCGAAAAAACGTTTCTCTCAACTAGAAAAGAAAGCGTTGAGCATAACTTTTGGCGTTGAGAAATTCAGACAATACTTACTGGGACGAAAATTTGTATTGGTCAAAGACAATCGACCCTTAATTCATATATTTTCACCTCATAAACCAATTCCTATATGTGGATCATCCAGAATTAAAAGATGGTCCTTAAAATTAGCTGCATTTAATTATACTGTGGAATTTCGAAAAACTAGTGATAATTCCAATGTTGACGCATTGTCACGTCTTCCCTTTAGAATCGAGTGTCAGGGAGTCTCTTGATGAAGACCAGGTACTTCTCAGGAAGTTGAATGAGGTACCGTTCTCTTTTATGGAGGTGGCATATGAGACGCCCCAAGTATTAAGGAATGTTATAGAAGGCAACTGGAAATTCACAAGGGTACCGAGGGAAAACCCACTAGCTCCTTATTATACAGTCTACTCTCGTTATAACGCCACTCGATATAACGCCACCCTCGCCTTACGCCGCTTTTTCGTTTTGTCCCAATCGACATCAATGTATTTTTCTCGATATAACGTCACTCCCTCGCTGTTCGCCTTCCGCCGCTGATATTTCGTATCCCAAGTAGCAAAAACCACTCGTTTTAGCGCCGCTCACAACGTCCCCCCTCCCCTTTTCCTGTCTGCATTTTTTCCGCCAGCGTCACCGGACTTTGCCTGCTGTTCACACAACAGATAACAGATTGTGTGAACAGCCAGCAGACCCTTTTCCTGCTTGTGCCTGGGACATACACAGTCGCTTCATCCTTTGCTAACGTCAACACAACAACCCAAAAGCGTAAACGTGAGTTTGCCAGTTGGCAAGAAATAACCCTACGATGTCGAAGAATGAGATTGGAAAGCGTTTCTCACTTCCACGAACAACTGTCCGTGATATTCTCACCCAGGCTGACAAGTGGGAAAATTATACTGTTGGTTCTTCAAAGAGACAAAGAGTCGGAAAATTTAGTGACTTGGAAGACGTTCTCTTCAACTGGTTTATCCAAAAGCGTGCCAATAATATTATTATTACTGATGACCTCTTAAGAGAAAGTAAAAAAAAAAAAACTTAGCGATCATTTGGACGTACCAGAAAATTTCGCGTACAGCAGTGGGTGGCTGCAGCGATTTAAAGGGAGATTCCATATTTCGCATCGACGGCTCTGTGGGGAAGGCGCATCGATTTATCCAGCTATCATTGATGAACACCTTACAAATTTGAACAGTATGCTGGCGAACTCCGGATATGACCCAGCCAACATATACAATGCAGACGAAACAGGATTATTTTTTCAGCTCATTCCTGACCGAACACTTGATCACAAAGATGAAAACTGCCGTGGTGTCAAAAGGATGAAGCAACGAATCACTGTTCTACTGTGCTGCAACTCTACTGGAACAGACAAGCGGCTATTGCTGATTATTGGAAAATCGACAAAGCCTCGATGCTTCAGAAACTTTAGTCCACACTTCTACTGCACTTACACATCTAACAGCAAAGCATGGATGACCTCTAGCATCTTTCAAGAATGGCTACTGCAGTTCAACAAGCAGCTTGTCTCTGAAGAACGTCGTATCCTACTGTTGTTAGATAACTCTACGTCTCACTGCGTCTCTAATGATGGTCTCAGCAATATAAACAAACACTTCCTTCCACCAAATATTACTGCCAGTCACTGGATAGTGGCATCATCAAAAGTTTCAAGGATCAATATCATAAGCTTCAACTCCAGAAAATGGTGGAATTGGCGGATGCCCATCTACCCACAGAATTACGTCTGGATTACGCTGTGCGCTATTGTAAAATGGCTTGGGATTCTGTGAGCCCTGATTCCATCAGCAACTGCTGGAATCACACAGGCATTCGCTTCACTTCTACTACTGCAGTTGAGCCTCTTAATTATGGAAATCTGCTCGATCGTATTCGCGATATCTTCGCTATTACACCAGAGAATTTGATGACTAAAAGGGAGTTTCAACTGGTTGATGATTCCCAGGAGGCGGAAATGAAGCTAACAGATGACAATTTTCTGCTGTCTACTATTACAGCGAAAGAAGAACTTGGCGAGGATGATGATGCAACAGTGACCCAGCGCCTACCATCGTTAAGGGAAGCCAGAACAGCTGCTGAGACAGTTTTGTGGTTTCTTGAGCACTCCAAGAGAGCAACATCTGACGACGTCAATCTATCTGTGGATTTGTTACGCCGTGTCTATGCCATAAGTGAGGGAGAGAAAACACAAGTTGTGATCACAGACTTCTTCAAGAAAATGTAATTACTTTTTATGAATAAATTATAAATTAATTATTCCTATTTGTCATATTAATTAATTAATGCCGGTTTTGTATTCTATATATTGACTTAGAGTATAAATTGTTATTAGTAATTGTTATAAATAATTTATTGTATCTTTAAATTTCACATTTTAAACGTGTTCGATACAACACCACCCTTGCCTTACGCCGCTTTTTTGCAAAATCCGGATGGTGGCGTTATAACGAGAGTAGACTGTAATATCAATGAGGAATTAAGTTTGGAGTTTGGTTGTCTTCAATGGCGTGAAAGAGTGGTAATTTCCCAAAAATTAAGACCTTTAATTTTAAATGACTTGCATGAAATACACATGGGGATTGTTAAAATGGAGATGTTTGCCAGACGGTATTTTCTGGTGGCCAGGCATAGACAGTAACATCGAGGAATTATCTAGATAATGTAGAGTATGCCAAGAATCGAGAAGCATGCCCCCGGATACTATCTCGGAATGGACTTGGCCCGAAAAACCATGGCATCAACTTCATTTTGATCTAGCGGGTCCGTTCATGGGAAGAATGTTTTTGGTTCTCGTGGACGCATACTCAAAGTGGATAATTTTTTATCATCAAAGATATTACCAGCAAAACGATTATAAATCATCTTAGAGAATTTTTTTCCAGATTTGGATTGCCCTAATTTTTGGTTACAGATAACGGAAGATAGTTTGTCTCCGGTGAATTCGAGCAATTTACCAAAATGAATGGTATACGGCACACTAAGACCAGTCCGTATAATCCTAGTACAAATGGTTTAGCTGAGAGATATGTAAGAGAGTTTAAAAACCTTTTGAGAAAGAATAATGGGAAGGATGATTTAGAGACGAATCTACAAAGATTCCTATTTGCTCATAGAGCATTCCCCCAAACTGTAATAAAGGAATTCCCCCGCGGAACTGCTAATAAAGAGAAGTTCAAGATCAATATTCTCGAATTTAATACCAAGATGGGAAATCCGCGAGAGGTATTCCATGAGGCCGTAAGAAGGCAGGAGCAGTTTACTACTACAGGTTGCGAGGTTTATTTCCGCAACTATGCAACTGGACCTAAATGGAAAAAGGTACCATTTTGAAATTATTGAGCTACCGTGATTAACTTATAAGTTGCGAGGGCGTCGTGAATAAGAGGCATATCATTCAATTGCGACCTGTGAGAAAGAAACAAGTGGAGACAAGAAATTTGATACTTCCTCGAACATCAGGAGAGAAGCCTGTAGGTGGAAGTCAGAAATAAAGTGAAGAGGAGGTTCCAGTGGTTACATCAGGAAACAAGGAGGAGACTGCTTCTGTGTACGTGCCCTCTTGCACTCCTAAACCGGAGCCTCCGCTGTGCAAGTGCACGTCCGCAGTCCTAGACCTCAGAGCGCCAGGAAACCCCCAGACCGACTGGAGTATTATTAAGGGGGGAGATGTGTTGTGTATGTAAATATATGAAGATTATTTGCATTCTTTGTAGTCTCATTATGTAAGAATATATGTGTATATAAATTGAACATTTTTTGTTGGCCAAACGAAAGGAATAAGAGCTAAAAAAAGAGTCATGGTCAAGTTTGAGTTGTTGTACATCTAATTACGACACAACCTTAACATCATCCATCCTTACCTCACTGAAGACACAAAAGTTGCCTGTTATGCAGATTATATAGCCATATGGCACACAAGTAGCAGTATAGAAATATCAGAAAAATACTGAACACATCAATGAGAAGTGGGCAATGAAACTCAAAATGACAAAAAAACCAATAAACACAAACCTATAGGTCTCCTTCACTGACAGTAAAAAAAGGCATGAATTTAACTCCAAAATAAGCATAACAACCATATAATTATATAATTAGATCTCCAAATTACCTAGGTGTGATACTTGATGAGGAATTGCGATTTACAGAACACATAATTAGCACCTCAAATAAAGCTACCAGAAACCTAAACATTCTGAGAAGGCTATGTGGAACAAATTGGGGAGCAAAACCCAAAATTCTTAGAACAACATATATCACCTAAATAAGGCCAATAATGGAATATGCAACACCTGTTTGGGCTCCCTCAAGTTCATCACTAAAAAGAAGACTAGACAGTGTTCAAGCAAAAGTTAATCACTGGTTCTGTTTCAAATACCATCAATTAGAAAATTCAGAGAGAATGTGGTCTAGACCTATTTGAAAGCAGAAGACAATTAAAAGCAATAAAATTTACCAATAGCTTAAAAACTAAAGAAACCGAACACATATCCCATAGAACCTATTTAAACTGGACACAAAAAGAAAGGCTCAAAAGATCTTCAACACTTCAGTACGACAACAATATTAGAAAGAGCATAAATATGAAACATAATGAATTTCAAATTCGAGAATAACCAATATTTCCTACCCCTTGCCATCAAATGTAATCATCAATCTTAACCTGAATGAACCCTGCAATAAAAAAAAAAAGAGAACAAAAACATACTTAAGAAGAAAGGACTTGACACAATTGGTTTATGCGATCAGATAAATTATTTAACAGCATATACAGATGGATCATCAGACCTTACCATAAGTAATGGAGGAGCTGGAATTAACATGAAACACAGGATGGAACATACATCAAAATCAAAGAAGTAGCAAGAAAGATTTCGTCAAACTTCACTTATGAACTGACAGCTATCTGGAAATCTCTTGATGTATGCCTTAACCAACCATCCCTGCATCAAGCAGAAGGAATTATAATATACCGTACAACGACTTCATATCCGATCTAGAAGCAATTCAGAAGGGCAATACTATAATCACACAGAAAATACACTCGTTACTTACTCAACTGATATCATTGGAGAATAACTGCATTCTACAATGGATTCCTGCCAGTGTTTGGATCGGGGGTAATGAAATGGCAGTTGAATTTGCAAAGGAAGCCAGAAATTTGAGCCAAAGGAAAGAACAAATGTCATTATTTAACACTAATGCTTTTGAAAAATGCAAGATAATTGAATAAAAAATAAGAAAAGATCAAAATGTGAAATAAACTCCGAGAGAAAAATGACAAAACTATAACAAGATTTAGAACAAAACATTATAAAAGATGACAATACATCTAGATGGCACAAGAACCTATAGAACATGCAAAAACTGTCCTGGTCTGGAACTAACACCTACCCACATATTCCCATGCCTGCAGCCTTGCATAAAATTGATTTAGACCCAGAGCAGCTGCTTTACACACCCAAGATAGTGGACAATGCTGCTACTGCTGTGATAGAGATGCATGGAGACATCTGAGGCTCTTTATTGGACACGACAAAAACAACAACGGCATTCCAGAGTAAAATAAATCATCAGAGATAGATAAATATTTTTCAAATGAATTAAAATAAATATAATCGATACTGAGAGAGAGTTGAATTTAAAAAATTAGAAAATTATTATTTTCGAAATTTAAATAGCTGAGATGATTCCAGCAAACCGCATCTAAAATATCAGTTTTTTTTTTGCTACATGTTTTAATTTGCATATACCTATTTTACATATCTCAGATTGTATTTAAAAATAGTTAACCATTTCTTCTAACTTTTGGCGAAATGGTGTTTTTTTAATTTACCATTTGATATTATTTGGGTTCTTTCCTGGTATTCAAAAAGGAAAAATACCTGTTGTTCAGTTATATTTTTCAATTTATCAAACAATTTGGCCGCTGAATCGCTGATTCTGGTAGAGCGCCATCTAGCGAATAAAGTTGTAACTAAAATCAATTTCGAATTTTTATTATTTGCCATAAAAAATCCCATTGCATCCTGAACACAATGGTGTTTACCGCATTGCTCTAGCGCAAATATTCGCGGAGTTATTAATTTTTAAAGTTGTGCGGGACTTTTGGATCACCCTGTATATATATGGTAATTTAAAACAACAACCTCATATTGTGTAGATAACTTATAATAAGATTGTCATGTTGTATATAGAAACACATCTATAAATAATTATGCGCATGATTAATCTGTGTCATTGCATCCCCCTATGTAATGTAATTTGTACAAAGTGGATAAATAAATAAAATCTGTAATAGATTTAAGAGTTGAGCTAGGGCAGAGATCGAACATATAGTATTGCCAAAACAACAGAGTCTAAATATGGAAGTCATAAATCAGGTAGATTCACAATTCCCACGACAGGCCACCCACACTGTCACATGTGGTGGAATGCAGAGACCCCTCTCACACCTGGACAGGTAAAGGCGCCCTTTCTCAAACGCCCCTGTCACATAAGGTCTCCCCCCCGTCTTTAACCTATAAATACATCACTTTTACAGGGACTTGACAGTTCAGTTCAGTTTAGTTTAGTTCGCCCTCGACGCAAGCTCACGTCGGTTGTCACCAAGGTCCTCCTCATTCACCATGTAGACTTGTAAAGACTCGTCTATCTCCATCTTTCGCTCCTAGCTCAGCTTTTATCTGTTAACGGGACTTTCTTAGTGCAACTGTGTCTTCGTTTTTTGTGTGGATATCCCCAGCTTTCCACTCTGCCTCGACCACGACTGCCTGTATTTTGTGAGAACTTTTAAAGGTCTTCCAAGGTGCAGAGAGGTACTGGAAAACTCTACATCCTGACTGTTCCTCTTGGTCAACACAGTACAACAAGAGCTACCAGGACTTCAACAATTATTTCAGTAGCCGACAGGATCTCTACAAAAGCTACTGGAATTCTCATCTAATTACAGTGAGCCGACAGGATTCTACAAGAGTCAACAGCAACTCAACAAATCATTACAAGAGCCGACAGGATGACCAAAACGAAGAATGACACAACGAAGAAGGTAAGAAGCCTGTTCAGATAGAAGCGAGAACGAGCAAAGATGGAGGAACAAGCCCGCCTGTCCAACGAAACAACCAAGCAATCTCTCCCCCCAACAAGAGACGATATTTACGGAAGAAACGCCGCCCCAACGGACTTCCGCATACCCGCTAACCGATCGCCAACGCCGGGAGCAAGCTGACCGCGCCAACGACACAGCCGAACTTCCCGCAAGTCATGGAAATCGAGGAGCAGCGATGTGACCCAAACCCTGTGAGAAGTTCTTCACCTTCGGCCTGATATCGACAATACTCAAGGCAACAAGCGACAAACAACTTTCCAGAAGTTACAACTTCTACAAGATCTACATGGAGCGACTTCCCCGACAACAGGACGACCATCAAAGACCAAGTCTCCTGACTGAACTTTCATTCAAATTGTAAGTTTTAAAAACCTACCTTAACCTCATCCTCAACTTCACAACTTGATTCCCCATAAATTTTGTATTTATATTTTCACTTTAAGCATTTTAAAATCAATTTTTACCTTTTTTTATACCATTTTTTAATTCAATTTTTAAAACTTTCACATTTTCATTGATCAAATTTACTTTAATTTTTATTCAGATTATAAATTTCAAGTTATTACTCTCAATTTTACTTAAAAAAAAAAAAAAAAAAAAAATTCGCTGATCACGCATTTTTATCAATTTACTAATCTTATATGTCTTCCTTAAATTCACCTATAATAATATTATCCAAATCTACAACTTAAAAACAAAAAAAATCATTATTATTATTTCTTAAAAAATCTCATTCATCATAATTCTCAACTTATTTTTGTTTTACTTATTAGTTATCTTTATACCAAAAGACCAATATCTTTATCAATTCTTAAAATTTGGTAATGTTCACCATTTTAAGTAGGCGTCCAATTCAAATTGTGTGTAACTCTCACGACATTGCCCTTTTATAAGAGAATCATTTTAACTACCATAATCAACAATTTAAAAAATATATTCAAATTTTAAATTAATCACAGCCTTCCAAAACGATTATAATCGTTAATATTCGAAGATAAATACACTCCCTCGTCTTTTCCTTTTATATGCATGATTGGTCATCAAAACATTTCTTTCAACAAACTTACAACACTCTCACATCACTTTCTCCAATTGGCAACAATTTTTAGTGCGCGTCTTAACACACAAATCCAAATCTTGAGCCACACAAGCCTCCACTTAGCTCTATATCGTCGCCACACTAAAATAATTTCACCTTAAGCATGCCATATCCACTAGCAGTCAAATATTCTCTCGATGTGTTTCATACAACAACCACCCATGACTTTATTAAATTTGTTATTCATGGTGAAACAGGTTAGATTTGTACCAAACTAAGACTTCACGTGACACCTTTTTATTCACATTTCTCACTTCGTGTCACAGTGCCACACCACAAAACTTTTTCACTTTTCAGGCCAAAGACGCCTTCACCACGCCTGTGACACCACAATTCATCCCAAAACGTGTCCACGTCGAAAGTCATATCTTTCACTCACTTCTGGCCTGAAATCATCGTATAACATTTTTTACTAAGTCTTAACACTTACGAACACCGAGAAGATCATATCTTTCAATTATAACAGTAAATTGCCAACCTCGACAAAAGAGAGAGAGAGAGAGAAAGTCAGTTTCAAGTGAATCTCAGGCCTGGAGAACCATCCCGCACGTGTGACCACCCCAAAAATAGAATTTCCGTGAAAAAAAAGGAAGTGGACGCTTTTTTTGACGCCACTCCCTTGGTCACTACTATCTTTTGAGAATATCTTTGGACATGCCCTCTCTTCCCCCTCAAGGCAGATCTTCTTGACCGCTAGCTTCATGACGCCATTTTGAACACATGTGTCACACTACTCATTTAGATTTCCTCGAGAATCTCACAAATCTCACCAACGAGATATCACAACACAACATACTTTAAACATTTTACATGTTAATTGATAACACCAATTAAAACAATTTGGTTAAGTCTTATATAGACTTTTTAACGCGCGAAAGAGAAATCATTCTCTACATACCAGCATTGAGGACAAACGAAAAGATCATTTCACGTATTCCCAGTTTCAGAGTCATAGAAACACCGATGTTACCAAAGGGATATAATCTAGTCACACACCACAACTGTAACTTTTCGTCAAAAGAGACAATTTTTGTTCAATTTTACACTACTTAAAATTTATCCAATCATTAATAACCTTCAATTATATTATAAATTTTGTATAAAATCTTGAATAATTATTCTTATTCTTACCTTTCAATTATATAAACAAATTTTTTAATCCAACATTAAAAAAAAAAAAAAAAACCTTTAATCAAATTTACTTTTATTTTTCATGATATTATTTTAGTATTGTAAAACATCTAATTGTTTCAAAAATTATTTTTATTTTATTATTTATTATATATTTTATATATTACAGGTTTAATTTTGTCCACTTACACTTTTTGTACCCGCAATCATATTTCTATATTTCTATTCACTATATTTTATTTGTTTAAATACCTTTATTATCTGACAAAGTTTATCATCCACTATCGGGCATCTACAACAATCGTTTTCAACAATCATATTCTTTAACCAATTCCCTATATTTTTCATCACTATCTTTTCAGTCATTGCGTCACATCAATGTAGAAAAACGACAGCACTGCTTGACAATTTATTTTTTGATTTCGTAATTCAACAAACGCCTTGAACACAGTTCCCCAGACTTACAAATCCAAACTTCTGGTCTGAACAAGCTTCAAGAGTTTATTTCATCCGCAGAGCAAATCACCAACGCATACACAAAGCGTTCACTTTTTTCAACTTTCAACTTTTTTTTTTCAACTCTAGCGGACCACATTCAACCTTTGATTTCGAGTCAAGTCAGATCACCTACTGTCGCTACAATTCTACTTATCGCATGGCTCTATTTCACTCCTTTCGCAATCATATTAATAAGCAACTTTTCTTCAACAACTTTTAACCCAATAATCCTAAAATTGTGACAAAACACTGTAACCCTTATATAGGATCGCGAGTGAAACATTGCCAAGGAAGACAGCTCAAGTCTATATCCTCGCTTTGCACCTGGATCTGAGTATTTGGTTTACATGAGCACTTCTAACAATTACATATTCTTCAACAACTTTTCAACCCAATAACACTATAATTGTGACAAAGCACTGTTACCCTATACAGGATCACAGGTGAAACATTGCCTAGGAAGACACTCAAGTCCATATCCTCGCTTTGCACCTGGACCTAAGTATTTGATTGCATGTGTAAATCTCACAATTGCTTATTCTTTAACTACTAACCCTGTCCAACGCCCACCAATATTCTCTTAGAATGTGAATTTTTATGTCATCATTTTATTTTAATCATCTTTTTTGTTAATCAAACAAAATGTCATTTTTATTTCACTTTTATATATCCAACAAATATCATCTTGTTATAGCCTTTTTAACCCTCACAGTTTAAATTAATTAAAAGAAATTTTAATTACTTACCTGTGTTAGAGAGGCTTTACCCGCCTAAACCCGGATAAACCCTTTCACTCCCGGGGCCCATCTATGGTAATTTAAAACAACAACCTCATATTGTGTAGATAACTTATAATAAGATTGTCATGTTGTATATAGAAACACATCTATAAATAATTATGCGCATGATTAATCTGTGTCATTGCATCCCCCTATGTAATGTAATTTGTACAAAGTGGATAAATAAATAAAATCTGTAATAGATTTAAGAGTTGAGCTAGGGCAGAGATCGAACATATAGTATTGCCAAAACAACAGAGTCTAAATATGGAAGTCATAAATCAGGTAGATTCACAATTCCCACGACAGGCCACCCACACTGTCACATGTGGTGGAATGCAGAGACCCCTCTCACACCTGGACAGGTAAAGGCGCCCTTTCTCAAACGCCCCTGTCACATAAGGTCCCCCCGTCTTTAACCTATAAATACATCACTTTTACAGGGACTTGACAGTTCAGTTCAGTTTAGTTTAGTTCGCCCTCGACGCAAGCTCACGTCGGTTGTCACCAAGGTCCTCCTCATTCACCATGTAGACTTGTAAGGACTCGTCTATCTCCATCTTTTCGCTCCTAGCTCAGCTTTTATCTGTTAACGGGACTTTCTTAGTGCAACTGTGTCTTCGTTTTTTGTGTGGATATCCCCAGCTTTCCACTCTGCCTCGACCACGACTGCCTGTATTTTGTGAGAACTTTTAAAGGTCTTCCAAGGTGCAGAGAGGTACTGGAAAACTCTACATCCTGACTGTTCCTCTTGGTCAACACAGTACAACAAGAGCTACCAGGACTTCAACAATTATTTCAGTAGCTGACAGGATCTCTACAAAAGCTACTGGAATTCTCATCTAATTACAGTGAGCCGACAGGATTCTACGAGAGTCAACAGCAACTCAACAAATCATTACATATATATATATATATATATCAAAAAAACAATAGAAAAAAAAAAAGATAAGTGGGTCAGGTGTTGATATTAAAATATTGGGACCAAAAATATTTTTGGTCGCAGTGGTTACAGTCTACTCCACGCTGACGAGCGCCAACAGCGCGAAACGCGTTCGTGGATGACTTTTCTTGATTTATCAAGAAATTGGGTTGGCCAAATATCACGGAGCAAGCAAAATAAACGTTTAGTTTATTCTTGCTCCACTAGATGGCGCTCTGCCATCTAAAAAGCACATGTGCTCGTGGTCAGGAGATGCCTTCTTTATTTTTAATATATATATATATATAAATAAATATAAAGCATATATTGGATCTAAATTTATTAAACGGCCAATATTTCTAGGGGCAACACGCCTCTCTTTATCAAGGCTTTTGAATTTAAACTAAATCACGTGGGCATGTGATCCACTCATGCTATACAAGATCAAAGTAAGAGAAACTATTTGATGAAAATTTTCACTATATATAAAATATATGTACAATGGTTATATTTAATAATAATTAAAAGAGTATACAATTAAATAACCATTTGATTAAATAAATGAAAAGATTGATAAATATTAGAAAATAAAAATGAGTAGGGATTATGATTCAATATGTTGTGTTGATAAATATAAATAAAAATATATTACAAGTATAAATATATGCAAAAATAAAAAAATAAATAAAATAAAAATAATAATTAAATAATTTAGGAAGATATAAATTCTCTATAAATTTCTGGTAGGTCGATTTTTCTATTTATGCTTTCTGTATCTTTTATAGAGGCCCAGCTTTCTAAAAATAACCTGCAATGTTTTTCTTTAATATTCTGGTATAAAATTGATGCTTTGTCAAAATCGGGTATATGACTATTGTTTAGCGCATGGTCTACTAGGATAGATAATGGTTTATGGATACGTAGAGCTGCTTTGTGCTGGTTAATGCGTTCTTTCAATGCTTTGCTGGTTTCTCCAATGTAAGTGGCTGGACAGGTTAAATAGAAAAATCGACCTACCAGAAATTTATAGAGAATTTATATCTTCCTAAATTATTTAATTATTATTTTTATTTTATTTATTTTTTATTTTTGCATATATTTATACTTGTAATATATTTTTATTTATATTTATCAACACAACATATTGAATCATAATCCCTACTCATTTTTATTTTCTAATATTTATCAATCTTTTCATTTATTTAATCAAATGGTTATTTAATTGTATACTCTTTTAATTATTATTAAATATAACCATTGTACATATATTTTATATATAGTGAAAATTTTCATCAAATAGTTTCTCTTACTTTGATCTTGTATAGCATGAGTGGATCACATGCCCACGTGATTTAGTTTAAATTCAAAAGCCTTGATAAAGAGAGGCGTGTTGCCCCTAGAAATATTGGCCGTTTAATAAATTTAGATCCAATATATGCTTTATATTTATTTATAGATATTAATATGGATTGCTCAATCTTTAAAATATATATATATATATATATATATATATATATATATATATATATATTATATAATCTAAAATACAAATATTTTATTTTTTTTAAAAAACATATATTTTATTTTTTCATTCATTGACTGTTCTGCATTTTTGACCATATATTCAAAAAAATATCACTTTTAATTATTATTGTTGTAAATATGTATATTTAACCCTACCTATCTTTTATCCACGATTATAGAATTCATTATATAAATTCTATATTCCTGTGATATAAATAATTTATGTATATTTTTACTTCAAGAGATTCAAAATAAAAATCTGCTTGAAAGGTAAATAATTATTTTTATTTTTCCACGACTGCACCTCTTTTCAACAATCAAACACACAAATACTAGCTATCAGACTATATCAAGCAACCTTTTGAGTCGGAAGAGTCAAAAATTACAATTTACAAAATTTAAAAGTTTTAAAGGGCCACACAATTTTTTCTTTCCAACGAAAAATCAAAATTTATTTTTAAGGGGAGAAATAACGATTATTTCTTACCTTAGAGATGAGGTATGAAAGGATGAATTGTGAAGAGTAATGATAAACGGAAAAATAAAAGTGTCCAGGGATGGGATTCGAACCCACATTGTTCCGCTTACCGGGCAGATGCCATGTCCACTAGGCTACCCTGGACATATTTTTCCGTTCGTAAATAATACATAAAGTAATTTATAATACAATATAATATAAGGCGGCTTGTGATTGTAAAACAACATTAGGAAATTATCCCGCATGTATTTCTTTTCAACGAAAAATAAAAATTTATTTTAAGGAGAAATAACGATTATTTCTAACCTTAGGGATGAGGTATGAAAGGATGAATTGTGAAGAGTAATGATAAACGGAAAAATTACTTAAGGGAAAAAACTTAAAAATAAATTTTGATTTTTCGTTGAAAATAAACACATGCGGGATAATTTTCAAATGTCGTTTTACAATAATTAGTATATTTATGTATGGAACTATATAAAGAGCCGAAGCTTCACATCCAATAGGCCACATGTGACTTGAGAGCCGCAGTTTGCCGACCTCCGGTTTAGATACGTTCGTAGATTTGTCTCTACCTACCTTATAAATTGGAATAATAGGTCTGGCCCACGATTTTTATGGAAGAGTTGATTTTAGGTACGATGTCTTGTTTAAATTGTATGTACCCGCTTAACTGCTGGAATGCCCACTCTTCTTCACCGCTAGACAACAGACAATAAATAATGTTGTATATCTATATCAATTTGTAAATGGCAGAGAAAATTATCATAGGTTTATCTATTTTTGCAAATATATTTATGATTTTCTTTCAAACCTGAAAGGGGCAGGTTCCTAATATATATTATTGTTTCTCTTTTTTTATTTCGATTACTTTTTCTTGTATAATATGTTTATAACTGTTTCTGTTAAAAAAAATGTAAATCGACGCAATTATCCCTAGCCGGGATATCGCGTTTTGTGTGTTGAAATAAATAAATAAATGTACCCGCTCTTTCTTTATATATATTGTATTAAAGGTTTTTTTTCTATTCGTAATTGTAATTTATACTCTAGGTATGTCTTATCATAAACCCTATATATATTTGACTCACATATACAGTATATATATATCCACATTATAAATTGATATATTTAATATATGAAAAAAAAAGAAAAAAAAAAAGAAAAAACGATCAGGTGTTGAAATCAAAAATAAAAATGGCATATCCTGACCAGGAGCATATATGCTTTACAGAAGGCAGAACGCCATCTGGTGGAACAGAAATCAACTAAACATTAATTTAGCCTGTTCCCTGATGTTTGGCCAACCCATTTTCTTGATAAATCAAGAAAATGGGTTGGCCAAACATCAGGGAATATATATAAACAATGGTTGTTTTTTTATGTACCATATTCAATAGTTTTCTATGTATATAATGTAATGAAATATTACAGAAAGTTTCTGGAGGAGAGTTTATTTACATTTTTATTTACACAATCGAGCTTTCGGGAATTTCGGCCCTCTTCTTCTTCTTCTTTCTTATCTCCACTCAATCACACTTCTATAGGAGTATATAAACGTACACCTATCCCCCGATTTACACGGTAGATATGTTCCTGAGAAAAACGTGTAAAACGGGGGATAGGTGTACACAGAAATAATAATAAAATGCATTGACAGGTTAAAATATGTAGTCAGCACATAAGCTCAGGATTCCTCGTGAGATGTGTACACAGCGCATGTGTTCAATCACAGTAGCATTTTGTATAGTGCGATAAAAAAAACTTATTTGGAAAACCGTGTAAAAGCGAAAACGTGTAAAACAAGTACCGTGTAAATCGGGGGATAGGTGTATAATAAAAAACGGAGTTTTTATTCGTCTTATATACTTCTGTAGAAGGGCAGAGATTCCTAAAAGCTTGATATTACATTAATAAAAATAAAAATAAACTCACCTCCAGAAACCTCTTGTAATAGTTAATTAAAATCCAGGAGATATAAATCAATTAGTATAATGTAATTGTGAGGGGGTCCAACAACACCAGTGGACCCTTGGAATATTTGACCAAATTCTGGTTCAAGGTAACTAACATGGTAATGGAACTCATTTTCCATGGACACGACAACAACAATATTGTAACATAGTATTTATTAATTTTATTATTTTTTATTAACAGAGTGGTCATTTTTATGTTTATATCTTGCGACTCTGTAAATTTCCCTCGTGGCTTATCTTTTGTTTACAATTCATAGTTTGTCCTTCCCTGAAATAAATTGTCGTCTCCTCCTGAAGTTTTTGATTTCCCTAATTTTCCACGTGGCATTTTGGTGGAGATGCTGGGTAAGTTAGGGAAGACAAACTGAAGATCGCCGAGAAGAATTTGAAGCCATGGGTGCTGTAATCCACATTTTTAGAGACTGGCTCCAGGATTCCAGCGCCGTGTCAAAGCCAAGACTTCCTTCCAAGATGACGATGTCCCTATAGACGACGATACGACGACAAAGCCGCTCTTCACGCCGCAAGAAAATGGACGCAAAGGTACTAGGGACAAAGTTCTAAGACTTCGATGGAATCCTTGGCAGAAGCACGTCAAATCCACGTCAGTATCTACAATAATTGCTAGCTGTGGGTCACAGCTCCCATAGGGAAGAAGCTATGTAACATAGTATTTATTAATTTTTATTATTTTTTATTAACAGAGTGGTCATTTTTATGTTTATATCTTGCGACTCTGTAAATTTCCCTCGTGGCTTATCTTTTGTTTACAATTCATAGTTTGTCCTTCCCTGAAATAAATTGTCGTCTCCTCCTGAAGTTTTTGTTTTCCCTAATTTTCCACGTGGCAATATAATTGTATTTTACTCTTACAGTATACAACAACAACAACAAAGCCTTTAAAATTTTACAAAAATAAATTTACGAGCAATGCGTTTCTTTTAAATATCATCAAATATTATCTCTACAGACCTTACTGCAATGATATGAGTTATTGAATGAGAGGGCTTGGCTCATCAGTAATGAACCCTCTCAGCGGTTTCGCCAAATTAATCTCTATCGGGTTCACTACTGATGAGCCAAGCCCTCTCATTCAATAACTCATATCATTGCAGTAAGGGCTGTAGAGATAATATTTGATGATATTTAAAAGAAACGCATTGTCAGTAAATTTATTTGTGTAAAAATCTAACGATAGATGGCAATTTAATTTAATTTACTAACAAAGCCTTTATTTAGGGCCTCTCGCCCTATACAGGATTCACCAGTTCACAAGGGATGGGGAGAACACTGTGTGGCCCGGGATATAATCCTGTGGAATATCGCCATCGCTATATATCTATTCTTTGATATTTCATCAATTAGTGCCGGAAATGAAGGACAAAGTTGCCCCGTTTTATCATTTAGTTTTCGTCTTTCCTCAGACAGAGCAGCACAATCTAATAAGTAGTGCAACATCTCCATTGTTATTCCTGATCCACAGAAAGTGCATTTCAGGTCTTCACCTATCATTAAAATCAGATGGTGTTCTCTGAAAAAACCTCTCAGGTATATTATTAAATCTTCAGTTATACAATATTGATAACATATCTATATAAATACAGGGGTATTATCGCGATATCAAATTAGAGTTTTATTGATCTAATGATGAACTTTGTGAGTGATGTTTTTCCTTACAACAAAACTCTCTAGAAACAAGAAATGAAAAATCAGTTACAGAATTTACATACCTTCCTTATATAACATTAAACATATTTACAACTGATTTACATACTTATAACATTAAACATATTTACATTAACAATTACATATTTACTAATCGAGATATTTGCTTTACATTTGATTTACATAAATCAATTTCGTGACAATATTAATAATATAAGCATACATCGGTGTAACTACGGCAGGGTTGATACACAGAAAGAAAGACAAACGAATAGACATCGAGCCAGACCATATATCAACGGGTCGAGGAATGCCAGCATGGCCTGCAATCTCCTGCCCACCTTTACATTCTTATCCAGGGGCTATTTCTATTGGAAGGTGAGATTTATGACTTATGGTGGAGCTCCATCCGACCGTCAATTCATCTTGTTCACGGCCGTGTGCTACCCAAGTTGGATATGTATTTATATAACGTATTGAATAAAAATATCAGGCCTGCAGGAAGAAGTCTCTCTCTTTTTAAAAACCTTTTTAATCTCTAGATTTAGGGAACTAACGCCTTTCTATAGAAGAAAACATGGTATAATCATGGAATTAGAGATTAAAAAGGTAATATATAATACAATATAATGCGGGTTATGCTTATAGAACGAAAATTGCAATTATACCGCAAATGTTTCTTTTGAACTAAAAATATGAATTGTGAAGGGTAATGATAAACGGAAAAATAAAAGTCTCCAGTGATGAGTATACTTCATTCCTAAAGTTAGAAATAATCGTTATTTCTCCTTAAAATAAATTTCGATTTTTAGGTTCAAAAGAAACATTCGCGGTATAATTGCAATTTTCGATCTACAAGATTAAAAAGGTTTTTGAGAATATAATTTTCACTAAAGGCCTGATATATTTACTCAATATTGATACAAGAAATTATTTTATTTATATAACGTATTGCGTGTAACCTTCTTGTCATGTATAAACCTATTTTAAAGCGAAAACCCAGTTTCATACATAGCAAATGATTGATAAAACTAATTGTTAAATGAAAATATAGTTTATTTTGAAGTGTTTATTGAAAAAATTCGAAATGTCGCCTTCTGATAAGGAGTTGAGATGAGGTAATAGACTGGACCAGTCAACGGTGGACCTTGTGGATCTGTTGAGTGAGTAGGTTCCCAGCTTGTTATATCACCGCTAGCAGACTGAGAGTCTGTTGAGTGAGTAGGTTCCCAGCTTGTTATATCACCGCTAGCAGACTGAGAGTCTGTTGAGTGAGTAGGTTCCCAGCTTGTTATATCACCGCTAGCAGACTGAGAGTCTGTTGAGTGAGTAGGTTCCCAGCTTGTTATATCACCGCTAGCAGACTGAGAGTCTGTTGAGTGAGTAGGTTCCCAGCTTGTTATATCACCGCTAGCAGACTGAGAGTCTGTTGAGTGAGTAGGTTCCCAGCTTGTTATATCACCGCTAGCAGACTGAGAGTCTGTTGAGTGAGTAGGTTCCCAGCTTGTTATATCACCGCTAGCAGACTGAGAGTCTGTTGAGTGAGTAGGTTCCCAGCTTGTTATATCACCGCTATATGACTGAGAGTCTGTTGAGTGAGTAGGTTCCCAGCTTGTTATATCACCGCTAGCAGACTGAGAGTCTGTTGAGTGAGTAGGTTCCCAGCTTGTTATATCACCGCTAGCAGACTGAGAGTCTGTTGAGTGAGTAGGTTCCCAACTTGTTATACCACCGCTAGCAGACTGAGAGTCTGTTGAGTGAGTAGGTTCCCAGCTTGTTATATCACCGCTATATGACTGAGAGTCTGTTGAGTGAGTAGGTTCCCAGCTTGTTATATCACCGCTAGCAGACTGAGAGTCTGTTGAGTGAGTAGGTTCCCAGCTTGTTATATCACCGCTAGCAGACTGAGAGTCTGTTGAGTGAGTAGGTTCCCAGCTTGTTATATCACCGCTAGCAGACTGAGAGTCTGTTGAGTGAGTAGGTTCCCAGCTTGTTATATCACCGCTAGCAGACTGAGAGTCTGTTGAGTGAGTAGGTTCCCAGCTTGTTATATCACCGCTAGCAGACTGAGAGTCTGTTGAGTGAGTAGGTTCCCAACTTGTTATATCACCGCTAGCAGACTGAGAGTCTGTTGAGTGAGTAGGTTCCCAGCTTGTTATATCACCGCTAGCAGACTGAGAGTCTGTTGAGTGAGTAGGTTCCCAGCTTGTTATATCACCGCTAGCAGACTGAGAGTCTGTTGAGTGAGTAGGTTCCCAACTTGTTATATCACCGCTATATGACTGAGAGTCTGTTGAGTGAGTAGGTTCCCAGCTTGTTATATCACCGCTAGCAGACTGAGAGTCTGTTGAGTGAGTAGGTTCCCAACTTGTTATATCACCGCTATATGACTGAGAGTCTGTTGAGTGAGTAGGTTCCCAGCTTGTTATATCACCGCTAGCAGACTGAGAGTCTGTTGAGTGAGTAGGTTCCCAGCTTGTTATATCACCGCTAGCAGACTGAGAGTCTGTTGAGTGAGTAGGTTCCCAACTTGTTATACCACCGCTAGCAGACTGAGAGTCTGTTGAGTGAGTAGGTTCCCAACTTGTTATATCACCGCTAGCAGACTGAGAGTCTGTTGAGTGAGTAGGTACCCAGCTTGTTATATCACAGCTAGCAGACTGAGAGTCTGTTGAGTGAGTAGGTTCCCAGCTTGTTATATCACCGCTAGCAGACTGAGAGTCTGTTGAGTGAGTAGGTTCCCAACTTGTTATATCACCGCTAGCAGACTGAGAGTCTGTTGAGTGAGTAGGTTCCCAGCTTGTTATATCACCGCTAGCAGACTGAGAGTCTGTTGAGTGAGTAGGTTCCCAAATTGGTAAATCACCGCTAGCAGACTGAGAGTATGTTGAGTGAGTAGGTTCCCAGCTTGTTATATCACCGCTAGCAGACTGAGAATCTGTTGAGTGAGTAGGTACCCAGCTTGTTATATCACCGCTAGCAGACTGAGAATCTGTTGAGTGAGTAGGTACCCAGCTTGTTATATCACCGCTAGCAGACTGAGAGTCTGTTGAGTGAGTAGGTTCCCAACTTGGTATATCACCGCTAGCAGACTGAAAGTCTGTTGAGTGAGTAGGTTTCCAACTTGTTATATCACCGCTATAAGACTGAAAGCCAACCAACAACACCATAGCTAGTCAACACCACCATAGCCAGCCGGCCGCAGAGCGACTGTCGATAAACAATTCCCTCGCAGTACCACGCACGCAGCGCTCAGCTATAAATATCTAACGATAGCTAGGTCACCTACTTACCTTTTTACCAGATTATTCTCAGCATCACAACATTTATTTACTTACAGACAGACGTATAAGGTTGTTCCAAAAGTTCGTAAACATATTATGGTTTATATTTTACACATTTTTACGAACCTTTTGGATAACCTTGGTAATATTGGTAACCTTGGTAAAATTATAACAAAATACTTATAGAAGAATGATAAAACCTTTAAAGAAAACACACTTCTCTACACATCCCTTTGAGTGTTTATTCAGGGTTTATATTTATAACATTAATATTAATTTATTTATATGATCTCCATCTTTTTTAAATTCTCTCTTTATGTTAGGATGGTGGTCAAATATCTTTTGCTAAACATCGTAGCCTATTTACATACCTAAGCAAAAATAAATGAGAGAGTCTAAAGATTTATCAAATATTTATACTAGCCTTTATCTATCAATAATTACACTCCGCACTTAAATAGTAGTTTGAGGTGAGTACACCCAATTCTCTATAGATGGGGGAAATGTTGAACTATCAATTTTATATGGAATTTGAAATTATTATCGTTGACTTTCTATAGAAAATTGTGTTTTAATGCTTGGTATTTAAGATTTATAACACATTTATAATTTAAATATTTTATTCAATTAAGATTAAAATTACACAAGCATAACATTTAAATATATATCCTGCCTAACAACTCTCTATACTAACTATATAACATTAAGCGATCTATTTACAGTTTGTTTTGGTCACTGGTCCAATATTTTTATTTTCATAGACCAAATTATAAGATTAATTCACAGATGAAAAATATGCAAAATAACTAAACAAATATATACATCAATTTGATATTTATTTAAAACAAATGAATAACTATATACATCAATTTAATATTTATTTAAAACAAATGAACAACTATATACATCAATTCCCCCTTCTTAGGCTTGGCCCCCCTTATTTATTTATTTACTCTCCATATCTCTGCGGACATCTGCGCTCCCTCTGAGGATACCTGGGGGTTGTAATACTTTTCTCCTCCGAGATTGGAGTTGGCACACGTACAGCATCATTCATATTAGTGGGATGTGATTTACCAGGCAACATTTTTCTAATGTAGTTTTGATGAACCTTTTTTATACTGTCACCTTGTTTTATTAAATAAACATTCCTTCCTAGTATTTTAATTATCTTTCCTGTATACCAAGAGGGATGCCCATTAGTAATCCACCTAAACTTCACAGTCTCATCCACTTTAAATTTACTGTTAACATATTGACTATTGAATTTGGAGGCTTTTACATCAAGATGGCATTTGATACCTTTAATAGGGTCAGATTTGCATTCAAAAATGGACTCGTAATCATTTAAAAGTGAATCTATACTAAAAGAGTCCAATTTATGCAAATAATTGAATGAGATATTGAAAAGATTAAGGAAATCTCTTCCTAAGAGAAATTTAGAACAATTTAAATTAGTTATTAGTATTTCAATGGTTCTAGAAACATTTCTTAATTTTATATCAAATTTAGCCTTGCCCAAAATAGGTATTTTAGAGCCACTATAGCCGGTCAAGACTGTATTACATTTATTTAATTTAACATTTTTGAAATATTTAAAGTACTCATATTTAGTTAATGTAGTAATGGCTGCTCCAGTATCAATTTCAGCCAACAATTTTATATTATTTACATATACTGTTTCAGTCAGCGGAGGATGTAAATTTATATTATTCAATGATAAATTATTTTGAGATCCCGAAGGATTATTATCATTAGCATGCTTTTTAAATTTATTAAAAGTATTTTTGGGATTTCTGGGCAATTTACGGGCAGAACTGTCTTTTTTATAACATATTGTAGAAATATGCCCTACCCTACCACAAACTCTACAATTAGCTGATTTAAAAAAACAATTATAGTGTAGATGGTTGTTCTTACCACAGTGTTTGCAGGGATTATTGATGGCATGAAGATGCTGTGGGGACCGATGGGCATCTTCGGATCTCTTGAGGTTGTGTATGTCATTATCTGCAGACTCCGCAGACAGAGCGATGTCTAATGCTCCCTCAAAAGTTAATCCTTCTTCCTGTAGTAGCTTCTTTTGGGTTGGTGTATCAATGATGCCCGCCACAAATCTGTCTCTTAGTGATTCCTGCAGAAAATCTCCAAAGTTACACCTTTGAGCCTGTTCTTTAAGGCGTATTATATATTTCGAAATTGCCTCGCCTGATTTTTGATCCATTTTCTGGAATACAAATCTTTCATATATTATATTGATCTTAGGATTGAAATGTTTTAATAAGATCTTGCATAAATTATCAAAGGGAACTTGATCAACTTCCTCCGGAAAAACCAAATTTCGCAAGATTCCGAAATATTTAGGCCCGATGCATGATATCAGAAATGGCGTCTTAAAGTCTTCTTTTGTTTTAGAAATTAGCATGAATTGCTTCAATCGATAAATATAATTCTCTACATTCTCTAGATTTTCGTCAAATCTTTCAAACATACTTGAAGACATTTTTTTAAAGTATAATTTCTTTTCACTATTTAAATTCTTTTTTTCTTTACAAAATTTGCTTTTCCTCGTCGCCAGTTGTTTTAATGCTTGGTATTTAAGATTTATAACACATTTATAATTTAAATATTTTATTCAATTAAGATTAAAATTACACAAGCATAACATTTAAATATATATCCTGCCTAACAACTCTCTATACTAACTATATAACATTAAGCGATCTATTTACAGTTTGTTTTGGTCACTGGTCCAATATTTTTATTTTCATAGACCAAATTATAAGATTAATTCACAGATGAAAAATATGCAAAATAACTAAACAAATATATACATCAATTTGATATTTATTTAAAACAAATGAATAACTATATACATCAATTTAATATTTATTTAAAACAAATGAACAACTATATACATCAAATTGATTAGGTTTTTAAAACATTTAATATGAAATATAAAGTTGTCCTAAAAGATTGTGAACATATTATGATTTATGATGCATCAGCGCGCCATCTGTTATCAAAATTCGAAACTAATATAGACGCGTATGATTCTTTTTGTAAATTAAACAATTTCTACTGCCCTTACTGCAATGGAAAAATTGTTTAATTTTCAAAAGAATCATACGTGTTTATAATAGTTTCAAATATTATGATTTATATTTTGCAAGTGTTTACGAAATTTTGGGACAACCTTGTAATTATGAAACTTGACCTACCTGCTGATTGGCCACCCTTAATATAGACAATTTTGACAATTAAAATAATTTTATTGACATCTTGTCAATACATACAAAGTGCACAGTCTACACTATTTAAAAAAAAGATAATATGGATTATATTAACTATGTACAATGAATATGGCGCCTCTGCCAACGCTGCAGAGTTTGGTGGAGAATCGCCAGTGGGTATCCAGCGACACCCCTTAATATAGAACATCAGAGATTAAATCATTCTTCTATAAGAATTCTGCTATAATTTTACCAAGGTTAACAATATTACCAAGGTTATCTCAAAAGTTCGCAAATACTTGCAAAATATAAATCATATTCATAATAGGTTTACGAATTTTTAGAACAACCATATACGTCTGTCTGTGTAACAAAATCCCAGAAATATCTATGGGTGTTAAGAAATGAGAGAATAAATAATTCTTCAAAATCGTGAACAATAAGGCTCATGACTTAAACAAAGAACTCTTCAATCTAAAGATTCTTTAGGGAATTCAACTTTTACCTTTGTTGTGGAAATGAACCGCAACTAATACACGACGTGGCCAATAATTCCTCAGATCGGTAAAAATGTATAATTCAGAATACCTTAGCACCAAATAAAAAAAAATAGAAATCCTCAGCTAATATGTTATTATGGGACTGCGATTGCTGAAAAAGAAATAATGTTTTTAAAATAAAAGGTAATTGTTAAGTATTATATATTTTATTCCCAAAAGATTGGCTATTGAACAGCGAAAATTATCAGACTTTGTAACACAAGAATGGCACTTCCCTCCCTCTCGGAATTGAATATTTAAAAAGTCCTACAGTATATTTGCATATATCATTTACAATTAAATAAGCATATGTAAACGACTCAGTAGAAGATAATTACCAGAAGGATGTCCAATCCTTAAGAAGAAACTTGAAAATACACTGGTGTCCAAAAAATAAGAAACTTTTATTTTTTAATGATATGTTTTAAAATATACAACGCTAAAAGCTAAAAAGTAATTTAATTATGTATTTTAAGTCGTAGAATTTATTTATCGCAACCATTCGATTCGGTAAAATTGAAAATATGCAAATTTTTGCTTGTCTTTATAAGTGTGCTATTTGGCGTGTCGTTTACCCCATCTAAGAATTGTCCAAATATAATTTTATTTAATCCTTAGTTAATTATGAGTTTACGAAACATTTTAGCAGATGATTTAAAATGGAGAGCTGTTGGAAGAATGGAGGCAGGGCAATCACAAGTTGAAGTAGCAAAATGGCTAAATGTGAATAAATCTGTAGTCAACAAAATATGGAAACAGTTCATTGAAACAGGAACCATCAAAAGAAAAGAAGGTTCTGGTAGAAAAAGAAAAACAGCTACCTCTGAAGACCGTTATCTGGTCGTAACTGCCAAGCGCCATAGGGAGATGACAGCTATTCAACTCTCTAATGAACTCTCAAGTGCTACTGGAACGAGAATTTCAAGACAAACTGTTTACCGAAGGCTTCACGAAGGTGCTCTTTATGCAAGACGACCAATGGTCTGTATCCCTTTAACCTCTGCTCACAGGAGAGCCCGCTTGAATTGGTGCTTGGAACATCACGCCTGGACTCATGATCAGTGGGCCAATGTTCTCTTCAGTGACGAGTCAAGATTTAGTTTAAACACAGATTCTCGACGAGTTTTCATCTGGAGGGAGCCTGGAACCCGCTATCATCCCAGTAACATTAGGGAAATAGACAGTTTTAGAGGTGGCAGTCTCTTAGTCTGGGCTGGCATCAGTTCTAGCAGACGCACACCCCTCCACATTTTTTCTGGGGGCACTTTAACTGCCCAAAGGTACAGGGACGAGATCCTCGAGCCCTATCTAAGACCTTATAGAGATTAAATTGGTCACAATTTAATTTTTATGGACGATAATGCTCGTCCGCATATGGCTAGGCTAGTCAATGAATATCTCCAGAGTGAGAATATTCGAAGGATGGATTGGCCAGCCAGATCTCCGGACCTGAATCCAATAGAGCATGTGTGGGATGCTCTAGGGAGGCGTATTGTAGCTCGTCACCCCTCTCCCAGAACCCTCGTTGAGCTAAGAACTGCTCTATTGGAGGAGTGGGGTTTACTACCCCTGGACCTCCAAAGCCTGGTAAACAGTATGAGGGCTCGCTGTGAGACCTTGATAGCTGTTAGAGGTGATCATACTCCCTATTGATATCTTATTTCTTTAAGATCTGGAACCTTAGCTTTGGGTATGTTGGTAATAATTTGCACACATATTCCATAATTTCAAATATTTTTTAAATTTTCATATAGCTAGTCAAATTCTCCATAGTTTAAACTATTTGTATCATAAGGTGGAATCCTCTGGTGTATAATAAGCAGCAAACATAAATAAATTCCGAGGATAAGTTTCTTTTATTTCAAAAATAATAGTCTTCGAGCTTTCGGGCGTAAATAGCCCTTCTTCAAGAAAATAGGAAGTAATTTTAAATTAAATTTTGAATTTCAAATAGAAATGTTTGTAAACAATTAGATGGTGTTTTTCTTTGGTCCTGCATAGCGTGAGTGAATCTCGTATCCACGTGATTTAGTTCTAATCTAAAAACTTTTATAAAGAGAGGTGTTTTGCCCCCAGAAATATTGGCCGATTACATTGAATATATTGAAATGATTACTTGTCCTAAAATGAATATTCTAAGTCTGAATTAAATTTTATATCAATCTGGAAATTGCCATTGTTTATCTAGGATGTAGTTCTATGTATCAGGATTGTGTATTAAGCTATTGTATATTTCTGGGATATCTATATGTCTATTGATGCTCTGGTGTTTTTTGGATACTATTGCTTCTAGGATTAGTCTTTTATATTTATTTTTTATGTTGGTGTAGTAGGTTTTTGGTTCATCTAAATTAAAAGTATGGCCTGTTGTTTTAATATGTTGAAAGATAAGTGATCTATTGTCTTTGTTATTTATATTTCTATTGTGTTCATTAATCCTGTCCTTAACTGACCTGCCTGTTTCTCCTACATATATACTATTACAATGGTTACATTTAACGGAATAGATGGCCTATTTGTTGTGTATTGGTAGGATAGGGCTATTGTTTTTGGTGTTAGGATTTCTAACTATAGAACCAATGTTTGGAGTATTTTCATAAAAAATTCTGATTCCGTGTTTTTTAAGTTCTCGGGCTATTTTGATGTTATTGGGGGAATAAGGTATGATGCATGTTGATCTATATGTCTGGTTATTGTTGATTGTGGAAGGGTTATAAAAATGTCTTAGTATAAAAATTTTTGGGTATCCTGCTATGAGAAGGTTTTGCATTATATTTTGAGTTTCTATTGTTTTAAATGTTTGATTGGAACAATGGGTATGGATCCTTTTTGTGAGGGTTTTTATGGTGTTTATTTTATGATTTAAAGGGCAATATGAGGAGTAGTGTATATAGTTGGGTTGGAAAGTGGGCTTATAATATACTGTAGTGTTGAATTTCTGGTTTTGCCTGGTGATGAAAATATCTAAGAAAGGTAACGTGCCATTGGTTTCTTTTTCTAGGGTGAAGTCAATTTCTTTATGAAAGTCTTTTAATTTGGTTAAAATGCTATCTATTGTTTCTGTGTGGCATAAGCAGAATATATCGTCTATATACCTGCTCCATATTTGAATTTCTGTTGGGAAGTGGCCAGTAATCTGTCGGTCTATCTGTTGCATGACTATTTCTGCTAAAGGGGATGATAGTGGGCTTTCCATTGGGGAGCCTTTAGTTTGTTTGTAATAATTGCTATTGAATGAAAATATATTGATATGTAAACATATGTCTATTAATTTAATTATTTTAGTGTAAATATTGGAGGTTATATTGTGGTCTGAAAGGAAGTTTTTTGTACATTCCATGACTAATTGGTGTGGTAGGCTAGGGTAAAGGTTAACTACATCGAAGGATACCATACTATGGTTAGGTCTATAGGGAGTGTCTAAAATTTCGCTGATGAATTTTGGTGTGGATGTTATAAGTTGTTTTGGGGGGATTATCTTTGAGTAAGGGGATGAGGAGATTGGCTATAAATTTGGCTAAAGGAGCTGCAGGGGATAGATAGTATGCTACTATAGGTCGTAATGGGTTACCAGGCTTGTGTAGTTTTGGGAGTCCGTATATGTATGCATCGGAGTTTATATTTGATAGAAAGTCCTTGAGTTCTTCTGCCGTGATGGTGTTATTTCTTTGAAGGCTTCTTAAATATTTTTTGTATTGATTGCAGATTGACTCTTTGTCATTTTTAGAGATTAATTTGAAGGTGTTCTGGTCTGTGAGAATATTGTTCATTTTGTTGATATATTCTGCTGTTTCCAAAATTACAGTTTGGCCTCCTTTGTCAGATCGGGTTATAAGAATTTCTTTTCTATTTCTTAAGTTTTTGGCTATAATTTTGTTTTTGGGGTTTATCTTTGGAAATATTTGTATACTAAATTTTATATTTGTTAATAAATTAGCTTTTGAGAAATTTCAATATTGGTTAAGTTTCTTATTTTTTGGACACCAGGGTATATACTAAAAAAATGGAAAATTTGATTAATAACAAATAGTTCTGCAAAACAAGGAAAGTTGACAAAATTTTTAAAAGATAATTGTCACCTCTCCCGTTAAAATAAACGTCAAAGCTAGACGCCATCTATTGACCGTCACCGCAAATTAGCAGCCTCAGGTCGGTGACAAAGCCAACAACACCAGCTTTGATAAACTGAGAAGCGTCCACCTAGAGACCATGGTTTCGGGCTAGTGACCTTTGTCAGCCTAGGGCGGACTTTATTTCTTGCGATCCACAAGCGATCTAATGGAATCTTCACAATCTGCCAAAGAGGTGTTTAACTCGCAAAGTGGATAGACCAAATCTATGACCAGAATATAACTAGAAAATATCCCGGAAATATTTCTATCTAAAAATTTCAATTAGAATTATAGAGTCACTGAAGAAATTTGAAATTTAAATTTTTCGTATCCAAGGAGGCGCAACTGTCAAATTATCTCTTTGGCAAAGTTTATTTTCTATGACTCTATCTGCGATCAGTAAGATTTGCATCTGATAAGGCGTTTAATTGGGTTATGACTGCTGTGTTTGTCTATATAATGGAGCTACAAAGAGTAATACTCTTCAAAGTACTCTTAGGAATAAGCATATTTACTTCTGAAGACCTACAGAACATTTCTAAGTATAGCCTGTAGACATCTGATAAACTTCCACCATTAGACGTGAGGTCTAAAGACCAACTGGACTCAGCTGTCCTGGCTGATAGTACCATGTAACGGCTCCTAATCCAGGGATACAGAATGAATCTGTACTTCATGTTAGGAGCGGCTGCACATGACCTCTGTTCCTCATGTCAGAAGCGACCATTTTTGTAGCTAAATCGGCCTGCCACTGAGTAGTGCTCCCAGTCTTAATGACAAAGGAAGAAGCATTCTACTTCATCCAGTAGATAAGAAAGAAGAAGAAGATAATAAATGTTTTGTTCTCAAGAATGTAGAGCGAGGATGTACTCAAGGATCTGTTCCTGGACCTTTCCTTTGGGACATAGTTTCCAGTACTTGCTTATCCTGAAATCTATGCATTATATTCATGCAGTCAATGATTTATTTCAATCAGTGGGTAGCCCCAGAAACAAACAATTTAATACTGGAATATTTAATACTGGATACAAAGAAGTATATCGAAATGATATAAGCTTATAAGATAGTAATGAATTATTATGTGCTTGTATTGTACTAGTTTTCTAAATATCCAGTTCTACTTGCTTACTCACAATGGCAATGTTTTTTTTCGAAATCTATTTAAAAGAATACTCAATCTTTTTATTGCTACTTTCTAATCTTTATATTCTTGATTATATATTTTCTCATTCTTTATTTATACGTTCTTTATATAATTTGTAAAATTTATATAAAATTTTCATTTATATATTTCGATATCTTTAAATAAAAAGGTATATTGTTAAAAGTCGTGGCATAGACTATGTAAATATCTCTTTTGAGTGTATAACCTGGAATGTAAATTTCTTTTAAATTAATTATTATTATGTCAAATATATTTTGAATGAATTGTTATTATGTAAATTTTCTTTTGTATATAACTGAGCCGTGTTGTGGAAATAAAGAGTTTTCTTAGAGTTTCTGAGAGTGTCTTACTAGAGCGAGATCTTCTGCGTGTAGTAGCCGCTGGTTTCTGCCTGCGTTATTTTCCTTCCTGACTTGATCACCCCAGGCAGTCCAAACTGATATCTAGACTCTAGGTGAGGGTCTTACTTGTTGGGAGAAGGTTCTTCAATTCTTGACCTCTCGTAATCTCAACATTTAGTGGCGTCCCCGGGTGGGCTGCGTGGCCTGGTCAAGTGGGGAAGACGGGAAGACCTGTAGGCGCTGTCTCCCGAGGAACACAAGGCGGGAAGACCTGTAGGCGCTGTCTCCCGAGGAACACAAGGCGGGAAGACCTGTAGGCGCTGTCTCCCGAGGAACACAAGGGGGGAAGACTTGTAGGCGCTGTCTCCCGAGGAACACAAGGCGGGAAGACTTGTAGGCGCTGTCTCCCGAGGAACACAAGGCGGGAAGACTTGTAGGCGCTGTCTCCCGAGGAACACAAGGCGGGAAGACTTGTAGGCGCTGTCTCCCGAGGAACAGAAGGCGGGAAGACCTGTAGGCGCTGTCTCCCGAGTAACAGAAGCTCAAGAAACAGGAGGCTCAAGGTACAAGAAGCTAGGGAAGCTCAGGGTACAAGAAGCTAAAGAAGCTCAAGGTACAAGAAGCTAGGGAAGCTCAGGGTACAAGAAGCTAAAGAAGCTCAAGGTACAAGAAGCTAGGGAAGCTCAGGGTACAAGAAGCTAAAGAGGCTCAAGGTACAAGAAGCTAGGGAAGCTCAGGGTACAAGAAGCTAGAGAAGCTCAAGGTACAAGAAGCTAAGGAAGCTCAAGGTACAGGAAGCTAAGGAGGCTCAGGGTACAAGAAGCTAGAGAAGCTCAAGGTAAAAGAAGCTAAGGAGGCTCAGGGTACAAGAAGCTAGAGAAGCTCAAGGTACAAGAAGCTAAGGAGGCTCAGGGTACAAGAAGCTAGAGAGGCTCAAGGTACAAGAAGCTAGGGAAGCTCAAGGTACAAGAAGCTAAGGAAGCTCAAGGTACAGGAAGCTAAGGAGGCTCAGGGTACAAGAAGCTAGAGAAGCTCAAGGTACAAGAAGCTAAGGAGGCTCAGGGTACAAGAAGCTAGAGAAGCTCAAGGTACAAGAAGCTAAGGAGGCTCAGGGTACAAGAAGCTAGAGAGGCTCAAGGTACAAGAAGCTAGGGAAGCTCAGGGTACAAGAAGCTAAAGAGGCTCAGGGTACAAGAAGCTAAGGAAGCTCAGGGTACAAGAAGCTAAAGGAAGCTCAAGGTACAAGGAAGCTAAGGAGGCTCAGGGTACAAGAAGCTAGAGAAGCTCAAGGTACAAGAAGCTAAGGAGGCTCAGGGTACAAGAAGCTAGAGAGGCTCAAGGTACAAGAAGCTAGGGAAGCTCAGGGTACAAGAAGCTAAAGAGGCTCAGGGTACAAGAAGCTAAGGAAGCTCAGGGTACAAGAAGCTAAAGGAAGCTCAAGGTACAAGAAAGCTAAGGAAGCTCAAGGGTACAAGAAAGCTAAGGAAGCTCAAGGTACAAGAAAGCTAAGGAAGCTCAAGGGTACAAGGAAGCTAAGGAAGCTCAAGGTACAAGAAAGCTAAGGAAGCTCAAGGTACAAGAAAGCTAGGGAAGCTCAGGGTACAAGAAGCTAAAGAGGCTCAGAGTACAAGAAGCTAAAGAAGCTCAGGAGGCTCGGGGGACCAGAAGCTCAAGAAGCTCAAGAGAAAAGGAGCTCGAGAAGCCCTTTGTTAAAGGTTTTAAAGGAGCTCGAGAAGCCCTTTGTTAAAGGTTAAAAAGAGCTCAGTGAAGCTCAAGGTTGAAAGGAGCTCAAGAGGCCCTTTGTCAAAGGTTGAAAAAGAGCTCAGTGAAGCTCAAGGTTTAAAGGAGCTCAAAAGAAGCCCTTTGTTAAAGGTTAAAAAGAGCTCAGTGAAGCTCAAGGTTTAAAGGAGCTCGAGAAGCCCTTTGTTAAAGGTTAAAAAGAGCTCAGTGAAGCTCAAGGTTTAAAGGAGCTCGAGAAGCCCTTTTGTTAAAGGTTTAAAGGAGCTCGAGAAGCCCTTTGTTAAAGGTTAAAAAGAGCTCAGTGAAGCTCAAGGTTGAAAGGAGCTCAAGAGGCCCTTTGTTAAAGGTTGGAAAAGAGCTCAGTGAAGCTCAAGGTTTAAAGGAGCTCAAAAGGCCCTTTGTTAAAGGTTAAAAAGAGCTCAGTGAAGCTCAAGGTTTAAAGGAGCTCAAAGGCAAAGAAGTTGAGGATCCCTACAAGGTGAAAGGCTACCTACAAGGTAAAAAGGATACCTACAAGGCGAAAGGATAACTACAAGGAGAGATGGAGGATGTTAGCAGAAGGCGTAGAGAGGCGATAAGAGGCGTTTTTACCGAAGTGGTAAATGATATGAATACAGAGTTAAGGAATCCTCTTATTGACAAAAGTGGCATATATGCCAAATTTGATAGATTGGAAGCTCTCTATTTGGAGCTGGTGGTATTGAACGAACAATACCAGGAAATTTTATTAGCCAAAGCTGAGGCGACTGACGATGAAATTGATAAAGAATTTGAGGAGTGTGAAGTCTACATCATGGAGAGATATTATTTAAAGGCCAGAATTCGCGAAATGCGTGAGCAGGATAGGGATGCTCAGGCCAAGACTTCTCAAATTCCACCTGGGGCGTCTAGTGCCTCTCCGAATTCAGAAACCAATAATCAGAAAGTTATCAAACTTCAGACTACTTCTACGTCTCTATCGAAAATCCCGGAAGAGTCCATGAAAAATGAAATTGAAGGCGTGGAAAAAGAGGATTCTGTAAAAACTGCTAGAGCTACGGAGGTGAAGCCTGCTCAAGCTAAAGCTAGAATGCTAAAGGAAGCTTGTTCAGCTCCCTCTATAATAGATATTGAATATGAGGGCAAAAAGGGTGCTGTGAGTGCTATTAAAGAAAAGGAATTGAATGTGGCAGTTAAATGCAATAAAGTGAAGGATTCTGAAACTGCAGTTGATAGCTATGTAGGTGTGGGGGAAGCTGAGGCTAAAATCAAAGCAAATGAAGCGAAAGCAAAACCTGATAAAGCGAATCTTAAGGGCGACGGAGTAAATGATTCTGAAGCGAAGCCTAAGGGCGAAGGCGTAAAGGAATCTGAAGTGAATTCTAAAGACGGAGATAAAGGAGATCAAGTAAAAGAATCTGAAGGTCAAAAAGCAGGAGATGAAGGCGACGGAAAAAAGGATTCTGAAGATGAGCCTAAGGGCGACGGAGTAAAGGATTCTGAAGATGAGCCTAAGGGCGACGAAGTAAAGGATTCTGAAGATGAACCTAAGGGCAACGGAGTAAAGGATTCTAAAGATGAGCCTAAGGGCGACGGAGTAAATGATTCTGAAGCAAGACCAACTGGAGATACGGAATATAAAATAAAGAATAAGGGAGATCTACAAAAACTTAAGGGCAACCCAGGGGATTGGCTCTCAAGGTGGGGGCAATTTGGTAGAAACAATGCCAATGAAAAATATGAAGAGGCAAATTTAAAGGATAGGGAAGATTCTGAAGCGAAGCCTAAGGGCGACGGAGTAAAGGATTCTGAGACGGCAATTAAAGGTTATGAACCGGTAAACAATTCTAGAGCGGTAGCTGAAGGCGCTGACCAAGTAAAGATTTCAGATGAAACTGAATCGATTGATGATAATGAGGAAAATGAGGAAGGAGTTGTCAGAGTTCCAGCATCGAGGAAATTGGTGAAAGTAGGACCAACGAGAGATGCGGAATTTAAAATAAAGGATAATTATAAAGAAACAGAATCCCAAGATTTGAAAACCATAAATAAATCTGATTTTGCTAAGAGTAAGGACGATAAATACAACAAGGGAACAGATCATGATGGAAATGAAGCGAAAAATATAGATGCAGAACAAGGTACTGATTCGACGGTGGGGGAAAAGCTAGATGCAGAACAGGGTACTGATCCAAAAGTGGAAGAAAAGCTAGATGCAGAACAGGGTACTGATCCAAAAGTGGAAGAAAAGCTAGATGCAGAACAGGGTACTGATTTAAAGGTGGAAGAAAACCTAGATGCAGAACAAGGTACTGAATCAAGGGTGGAAGGATACTATTGGCCTCGTCACCTTTTGTTTAGGAATGGGTCCAGGGCTACGCCTATGCGGCCAGTATTTGGCGACGCTTCCTGTCGAGAACACGGCGCACTCGCCTTAAGACGGTATTTGAGGAGGAGACCCATTCTACTGAGGAGAATCCCGGAAATAGGGATAAAACTTCGGAAAAATAAGTACGGAGTTTTGGCCGACATGAGGAGATATTTCCAGGTAATGGCCATCAAGGAAAATGATTGGGACTACCTCCGATTTCTTTGGAGGAGAAAGATGGACGCTTAAGGGGCAACCTCCGGTGGTGTGTATGGAGAGGGTGCCGCAGTATGCCGGATTTTTTCTTTTTACAAAAAAGAAAGGTGGGGGTATGTTAAAAGTCGTGGCATAGACTATGTAAATATCTCTTTTGAGTGTATAACCTGGAATGTAAATTTCTTTTAAATTAATTATTATTATGTCAAATATATTTTGAATGAATTGTTATTATGTAAATTTTCTTTTGTATATAACTGAGCCGTGTTGTGGAAATAAAGAGTTTTCTTAGAGTTTCTGAGAGTGTCTTACTAGAGCGAGATCTTCTGCGTGTAGTAGCCGCTGGTTTCTGCCTGCGTTATTTTCCTTCCTGACTTGATCACCCCAGGCAGTCCAAACTGATATCTAGACTCTAGGTGAGGGTCTTACTTGTTGGGAGAAGGTTCTTCAATTCTTGACCTCTCGTAATCTCAACAGTATATATTGGATCAAAATATCATTTATTTTACCAATATTTCCGTTGGCTGAACGCCAACCTTTATCAAGGTGTTATAACATGTTAATATGTTACACACATGTTAGACACACATAAATATGTTATAATACCTTGAAAAAGGTTGGCGTTCAGCCAACTGAAATATTGATAAAATAAATGATATTTTGATTCAATATATACTGTTGTATAGTTATTATTTAATCATTACTCACCAGATGAAATTATTTTATTAATTGTTTATTACACTTTATATTTATATTTTTACATTAACACGTTGTTTACATTATACATCGTATTATTATTGTTTATGATGATGATCTCTATATTAAAAACACAGAATACTACATTCCCTCCTTCCTTTAGATGAAAGGAATCATGTCTTTATATCTTGATGATGGCTTGACGACTCTTCCACTCCTGGTGATCACGGGTTCCTTGGTAGTCGGCAAGGGTGGAGAAACCTCTGGTGGCAACTGGTGAAGAGCCTCGGCATCAAGTCTATCTGAAACAACTGGGTTAAATGTAGACCCTGTTCTACTTGAACTTGGTCGGTTTAAAGAAGTGTCCTTGTCTTGGTTTGAGGAATTATCATCTGGAATTTGTACATCAGAAGAGTTGAGGTGTTCAATTCTTGTTGAATCTGAACTAAGATTTTCCTGGCTCTCTTCTGGAATCAAGTCAGAAATGCCTTGATTGGTCTCTTGAGTAGGAACATGTTTCAAATGTTTAGCATTTCTATGAATTATTTTCCCATTTTTAGTGTTGACTAATTTAAAAGAATTTATTGAAGTGTTTTCAAGAATGACATGATGTTCTGATCTGAAATTTGAATCAAGTTTTCCATTATTTGGATTTGCCACATAAACTAAATTTCCAATTTCAAAATTATGAGGACTAGCTTTCCGAATTATAACATTATATGTTTTCATTTTTTCTTTGTAGACCATATTGAATTCTTTAATGTTGGATTCATCATCTTCTGCATCATTAACAAGTGAGCTTAATTTAGTTTTGATTTCTCTTGAAAATAATATGAATGCTGGAGTCTTTCCTGTAGATCTGTTTGGAGTAGTTCGGTAAGACATTAAAATTCTGGATAAATCTTCTTTCCAATCTTTCCCTTCTTCAGAACTTGAATTAAATTGTTTCTTTAGAAATCTATGGAATCTTTCTATCTTCCCATTACTTTTTGGGTAATAGGGTGAGGCTTTGATGTGCCTGATTCCACATTCTTTTAAAAATCTTTCCATTGATGTACTTACAAACTGTAAGCCATTATCTGTTACAACTTCATGTGGATAACCATGTCTTGCAAAAATCTCCATCAATTTTTTAATAATTGTCTTGCTGGAAATGTCTTCTATTATCATTGCTTCAGGATATGAAGAATAGTAGTCGATCACTGTTAAAACATAATGATGGCCAATTGGACCAACTATGTCAATTCCAAGTTTCATCCAAGGTTTTGATGGTAACGGAACTATTTGCAATGGTTGATCATTTATCAATGGTTGATTCCTTACACAAATTGGACAGTTTCTAATCAAATTTTCAATGTCAAAGTCCATGTTTATCCAAAAATATTTTTCTCTTAACAGTTGTTTGGTTCTTGTCATTCCTTGATGTGTTTCATGTGCAATTCTCAAGACTCTCTTTATTAGTTTTGAAGGTAGCAAAATTCTACTTCCTTTTAAGATAAGATTATCAAAAATTGAGAGTTCATCTTTAAACTTATAAAAACATTTGAATTCTTCATTCAAAGGATATGGCCAAACTCCCTTTTGAACCATCTCTTTCAGTTTTTGAAACAAAGGATCTTGCTCTGTACAAACTTTTATCTCTTTCAAAGACAGTGCTTGAAGCTCTTCAGAAGTGATGGATAAGACTTTATGAACATAGTCCTCCAGCCATTTTTCATCACTTGTGTTAGAAAGAGGTTGTCTTGAAAAAATATCTGCAATATTTTGCTTTCCTTGAATGAATTCAATTTCAAAGTCATATGGTTGTAATCTCCAACTCAAGCTTTGAATTCTTGGAGGCAAAACAGCTCCATTTTTTAGGATTCAGCATATAGATTAGAGGTTTGTGATCTGTTTTTAACACAAATTTCCTTCCCCAAATATAGGTGATAAAATCTTCAATTGCCCATACAGACATCCCAATGTCTCTTTTTCTATTTGTGAATATCTTTTTTCAGTAACAGTTAAGGATCTGCTGGCATATGCAATGGGTCTCTTAATGCCATTTTGTTGTGTTTGTATCAATACTGCTCCAAGACCAATAGGGCTTGCATCTGTGATTAATTCAGTTGATGAGTTCAAGTTGTAATATGCCAAGCATGGCTCTTTTGTTAGTGTCTCATTAAGATTCTGAAATGATTTGTTTTCAAATCCCAATTCCACCTAACATTTTTCTAGTCAAATTATTTAGAGGTTCTGCCAATTTAGAAAAATTAGGTATGAAATTTCTTAAAAACCCACAAGTTCCTAAGAATGACCTTAACATCTCAATATTTTTTGGTATTGGAAAATTTAAGACTGCTTCTATTTTCCTATTATCAGGTTTAATACCTTCACTACTAACAATGTGACCTAAAATATCCAATTCTTCCATTGCAAATTTGCACTTATTCCTGTTGAGCCTAATGCCTACTTTATCAAATCTTTGTAAGACTTTTCTAAGCCTTTCTTCTAGTTCTTGTCTATCTTTGGCGTAAACTACGACATCGTCCAAGTAACAAATTACACCTTTCAAATCAAGCAAAATTGAATCCATTCCTTTCTGATATGCCTCTGGAGCACTTGATAGACCAAAAGTAACTTTACAAAATCTGTAACAACCACGGTGCGTGATGAAAGTTGTAAGGGGTCTTGATTGAGGGTCTAAGTCAACCTGCCAAAACCCTTTTTTTGCATCCAGCTTTGCAAATACTTTAGCACCTTTAAGGGCATGTAACATATTGTCAATTGTAGGAATTGGATGTCTTTCTCTCAATATTGCTTTATTCACTTCCCGAAGGTCTATGCATAGTCTAATTTCCTCACTATCCCTTTTTGGAACAACTATTATGTTAGAAACCCATTCAGAACCTTGATGCACTTCTTCAATGATTCCATTCTCTAGCATCTTATCAAGCTCTTGATTTACTGCTTCTACCATTGCATAAGGTATACGACGGCATCTCTGGGCAATGGGCCTATAGTTGTCTTTCAATGTCACTTTATGACTATAGCCTTTTATAGTTCCAAGTCCATGGAAAAGATGTTCATGTTCTTGAACAAGAGTTTCTATATTAGTAGACATTGATTCATTTACATGATTTACCCTTTTAATTATACCTAGTTCCAAACTAGCCTTGCCTCCCAACAAAGATTCAACTTTTTTATCAATCACATAAATTTCTTCTGAAATTGAATTTTCTTTCCAAGAAATCACAGCATTGAAATAACCATAACATGGAAGAGGTCTATCTTGACCATAGGCAAAAAAGGTTCGGGTGGTGTCATGTAATTTTGGCATAATTTTATGGCCATATAATTCAAGCATCTTATTATAGCTTATGAAAGTTCTATCACTCCCTGTATCAATTATCATATTTATTTCACTACCATCTATTTGCACTTTTTCTTTATTTTCAGCACCTGTATAGTAGGTATATTCATCTGAACTTTCACCTACTTCAGTCTTATTTTCTTCTTGTATGGTCTTAACTTTAGTTTGATTGAAACTTTTGTGGTTTCTATTATTATTTTGATTTGGGCGGTTCCTGCAAGCTCTAAAAAGATGTCCTAATTTATTGCAAAATGAACAAGTCATTTTTTTAGCACCACATTCTTGTGCTGAATGTGTATCTAATCCACAGCGATAACATTTAGGCTTTGAGGCACCTGAAAATGATGGGGTACCTTGATTAGTGAATCTACCTTTGTTGAAATTATTAGCATTATAGTGCTTTTTAGGTTTATTTTGAACTCTATTTAGTGTTTGATCATTTTGAGGTTCAAGAAGTCTAATTTCTTTTCTAGAAATTTCTAACATTCTAGCAATATCAATGGTTTTTGACAGTGTCAAATTTTCTTGTTGCAACAATTTTTCTTTAAGTTTTTTGTTGTTACATTTTTCAATTATTTGGTCTCTTATCATATCAGCTTCTAAATTCCCAAATTCACAAGATTTAGAAAGCTCTCTTAAAGAAATTAGGTAGTTGTCGATCGATTCATCATCTTCTGGACTCTTTGTCTAAATTTAAATCTCTCAGTGACCACATTTTTATGAGGTGTGAAATATTTATCTAAAGCCATTTTAGTTTGTTCATAATTTTCCTTTTCATCTGGCAAGTTGAAAAATATACGTTGTACATTTGGCCCTAAACAATGCAATAGAGTTGCTCTCTTAATTTCATCCGATTTTTTTGAAATTCCAGATGCTATTTCAAAAATGGCATAGGATTCCATCCATTGCTTATATTCCGCAAATAAATTGCTAGCATTCATATTCATGGGTAACGGTGGCGTCAGGTTGGCTGCCATACTTGTTTTTTTAGGGCTACAGTTATATTTTCAAATTCTCGTGTCGCCAATTTATGTTGTATAGTTATTATTTAATCATTACTCACCAGATGAAATTATTTTATTAATTGTTTATTACACTTTATATTTATATTTTTACATTAACACGTTGTTTACATTATACATCGTATTATTATTGTTTATGATGATGATCTCTATATTAAAAACACAGAATACTACATATACCTTTTTATTTAAGGATTTTTAAATGGATTTCTCTATTTTCAAAGCGATATTTCGATATATTAATAATTTATATAGATTTATATATATATAAGACAAAAACAAATATTTTTATTTAATCCATAATATATGCCTTTTTTATTGTCTAAGTATATTTATAAATATTAATTTGGTCAAAATATTATTTATTGGCCTCGTTTTTATCACAAGTCAGTTATTTGATTTGCCAATTCATTGTTTTTTATTTTTTGCTTTCCCCTTTTTTTGATACATTTCTTTAATGAATTTTCGTAGATAACTTTTTCTTCCATCTTTTAATAAATCTATATTGTATTTTGTTGAGATACATCTTTTCTTATTTATACTCTATTTATTTGATTTAACAATTTGTTGTCTTTTTAGTCGATTTTTTCTTTTACTTCTTCCTACGTTTATCTGTTAAATACTTTCTTTGATTACTTATCTCCATCTTTGAAAATACTTTTCTTTGTTGTTGTTGCTGTGTCCAATGAAGAACCTCAGATGTCCCCATGCATCTATATCACAGCAGTTGCAATGTCCTCTTTCTTGGGCGTGTAAAGTTGCTGTTCTGGGTCCATGTCAACTTTCTGCTGTTGTTGTCGTGTCCAATGAAGAGTCTCAGATGTCCCCATACATCTCTATCACAGCAGTCACAATGTCCACTATGCTTTTCATTAGAAAATGGGTGCCGTTGCCACGTTAGTCACCTTGGAAATGAACCAGAATTTGGTCAAATATTCCAAAGGTCCAGAGGGGATTGCAGGGAGGTGTGGTCAGACTTCTCCCCCCATAATTTTCTTTGGTCAATATATTTATTTCCTTAGATGCCTGAATTTTATGAGATAAAGGATGTATAGCTATCCTGTTTGGACTGACCCATCTCAATCCTATATCTATGGCCAGACTCCTAGACTCAACTGCAGCATGGAGCTTCTTTCTCGACATGTCAAGTTCGGCAATCCGCTCAGGACGTGATTAAAATACTTAGCATAGTTCATACTAGTGAGCTAGACAGCCCGGGTAGTTGGCGTTCTGCGCTCCAAGAACCTGGATTATAAATATATCTCTCTTTTCCCACTTTTTTCAACATTCTATAGCAAAAATATCGACTCACCAAGAAGAAGTTGTTCGATTTATGTGAAAATACGTATACACTGACGCTTCGACCAAAAATACAAATGATTAAAATTTGAGACCGAATTATGCAAAGCAAAAGTTCCAGAACATCTGAACTGCAGTACCAGTCATCTAGACTCAATTTTCATTGCTGCACGAGCTGCTTTTCAACATTTCCGTTCAATATTTATTCATTTTATTAGCCAATTTTTGTCTTTTAATAGACTTTTTCTTTCTTTCTACGTTTCTTTTATGAATAGGAAATTATACCTTTTAGTATGTATATCGGTCCAAATTCACCAGCGAGTGCAAGTAACCAAACGGGGCTCTGGCACATTTGTAAGTGCAAAGTCGAACTGCTTTTCACATGTGTAGACATGAGGTGCACTTACAGTAAAAGCAGTCGCCTACCTCTACCCACCATGATTATCATGACCTGTACCAGTGTACTAAGGATAAGAAAAAAAGTATGTATATCGGAATTCAGACAATAAATCTGAAAGATATTACAGTGACCTTTATTGAAGACACACGAGATAACCAAGTGCGAACAAAATTGCCTCTGTCTTCTTAAAAAATAGAAAAATGGCGACATCAAAGACGTTCCCCTTTAGTAAGTTTTGCTCATGAGTGTATATAATATAACCTTATAGCATAAACCTTTGTAGAATACTTTAGCAAGGCATGGCGGGACGAGATGGTATAGAGAGGGGATGGTGTACATGAGAGAAACACATTGCTAATGTGAAATGCGCTTTCTGAGTTAATTGGACACTTAAAGTATTCAAACCCAAGACAAAATCGTATCATATATACATAAGAAATAAAAGCATAGAACATGAATGTTTCTTCTAGATTCAAAGCTTAAGTCTATAGTTTGCTAAAATACCTTGAATGTGTCTTCAATAAAGGTCACTGTGTATCAAATATCTATATGAGTTATTGTCTGTGATTGAATCTCTTGAAGAATTTTATCTATTCTTTTAAAACGTAAACTAGGCAGAATATAATCACAAATATAAATTATAAAGTTAGTAATAATACACTTATTGGAGGGTATTTTTAAGGAAGTTGTACCTTTTAGCATGTATTATATTGTAGCGTAGAAATCAAGCCTTGAAATATCCTAAGATGTAAAAGTATTTATTGATGACGTCACGGCGACAAGTCGACAATTATTAACAACTCAACCAAACTATCTACAGCTAGAGAATCTTGAGCAAGCAAGCAAAGAGATATTTTGATAATTATTTTACATAAAAGATTAATATGTATTTATATAATCTGTTGAATAGTTTCATTGAATAATTTAATTAATAAATTATTTTTTCGTCACATAGCCTCCTCCTATAGAGAGCATCGACCCGATGCTCAGCAGGAGACTTACGTCGTCAGTTTTAAGAACTAGTACTATGGCCAGGGATATTTTCAGGTGACTGCGGTGGATGTCTTCTTTCAGTTGAGATATCTTCTTCATGAGGACTTGGTCGGTCTATGTTTACGTCAAGGTAGCTTTTTCTCATTTCTACTGTGGTCGGCAAGGGGGGATTTTATAACTTTGCGGCCTCACCTCCAATGTGGTCTATCATCTAGTTTTAATGGCGGGGCGTCCAGCTAGATCTTCTAGCAGGTGAGAAATGTTGTCTGTTTCGACCGCGATATGAAGTAGGGCTTCGGTAGCGAGTGAAAGTTTTCCTCAATGATTCGTCTTTGGGGTCCTGAGATTCAGCTCGAGAGTTGTAGGATACCATTGCGTCTTGCTTTCTTTGGAAATAGTCATTTCTCATTTCCTCATTGTGTCTCTTCCTATCACGGCAATAGCGGACGACGTGACCTGGGCGTCCGCAGTAGAAACAGATTGGCCTTCCCTCAGTTGTCCGCCAATCATTGGTGTCGCGTCTTCCTCCTTGTTTTGGGTATCGAGGTTCAGGGTGCGGTCTTATCGTTTCGGCCTCATATCTGGTATTTAAAAACTGTCGGGGTTTTTCCTTCTGAGGGGGACTTCTCCTAGACTTTGAGATTGGCGCCAAGGTTCTTTCAATCTCCTCCTTTACAATTTCTTCGATTGTAGCATTTTTTGGTTCCTCCCGAGGAGAGCCTAATGCCCGCTGTATCTCCTCACGAACAATTTGCCTAATCATAGATGACAGATCTTCTCCGTCATCCTGGTCACAAAGAGAGGCTACATTTGGTAGGCGCTCGTACCTGGTTGGGGTAACTCGCCTACAACGGAGCGCCTCAACACGGCGACATTCTGTAATGAATTGCTCGGTGCTCTGTACATCCCTCGGTAGGAGTGCTTGATAAAGCTCCTCAGCTATCCCCTTCATGAGGTGGGAGATTTTATCTTCCTCGCACATTTGAGGATCAACCTCTTTGCACAAGCACAGGACATCCTGGATGTAAAATTCGGAACTTTCACCTTTTAATTGTGCCCGTGTTTTAAGTTTCTTCTCCGCTTGCAATTTTGAATTTTATTTTTTTCCGAACACATTCTCTAATTGAGATGTGAATTCCTTCCAAGTCTGTATGCTTTCTTCGTTGTTCTCAAACCATTTGAGAGCAATTCCAGACAGATAAAAATAAACTTTAGTAAGACAAAGGGTTTCGTCCCAATGGTTGTACCTTGCCACACGTGCATACCCTTTTAACCATTTTTGGAGATCTTCACCATCCTCCCCGGAGAAAATGGAAGGGTTCCTTGGCAGATGTTGAACAACGTAGTTGCTTACCTGAGTATCTTCCTTCTTTACATTCATAGAAGTTTCTTCTGGTTCAACAGAATCAATTTTTCTTTTATTTCTTAATGGGTATCGGTCCAGCTTTCCACCAGTTGTAACGTAGAAATCAAGCCTTGAAATATCCTAAGATGTAAAAGTATTTATTGATGACGTCACGGCGACAAGTCGACAATTATTAACAACTCAACCAAACTATCTACAGCTAGAGAATCTTGAGCAAGCAAGCAAAGAGATATTTTGATAATTATTTTACATAAAAGATTAATATGTATTTATATAATCTGTTGAATAGTTTCATTGAATAATTTAATTAATAAATTATTTCTTCGTCACAATATATACAATAAAAAACGAAATAAAAAAATAAAAGATAAAAAGATCAGGTGTTGAAATCAATATAAAAAATGGCATATCCTGACCAGGAGCACATGTGCTTTACAGAAGGCAGAGCGCCATCTGGTGGAACAGAAATCAACTAAACATTGATTTAGCCTGTTCCCTGATATTTGGCCAACCCAATTTCTTGATAAATCAAGAAAAGCCATCCACGAACGCGTTTCGCGCTTTTTGGCGCTCGTCAGCGTGGAATAGGCTGAACCATTGAGACCAAAAAAGATTTTTTGATCCCAATGGCTTCCTGAAAAACCAAGAAATGGGTATTTAAGGCCAAACTTGCGTAAATACGCTTAGCACATTAAAAAACGAAATAAAAAAATAAAAGATAAAAAGATCAGGTGTTGAAATCAATATAAAAAATGGCATATCCTGACCAGGAGCACATGTGCTTTACAGAAGGCAGAGCGCCATCTGGTGGAACAGAAATCAACTAAACATTGATTTAGCCTGTTCCCTGATATTTGGCCAACCCAATTTCTTGATAAATCAAGAAAAGCCATCCACGAACGCGTTTCGCGCTTTTTGGCGCTCGTCAGCGTGGAATAGGCTGAACCATTGAGACCAAAAAAGATTTTTTGATCCCAATGGCTTCCTGAAAAACCAAGAAATGGGTATTTAAGGCCAAACTTGCGTAAATACGCTTAGCACATTAAAAAACGAAATAAAAAAATAAAAGATAAAAAGATCAGGTGTTGAAATCAATATAAAAAATGGCATATCCTGACCAGGAGCACATGTGCTTTACAGAAGGCAGAGCGCCATCTGGTGGAACAGAAATCAACTAAACATTGATTTAGCCTGTTCCCTGATATTTGGCCAACCCAATTTCTTGATAAATCAAGAAAAGCCATCCACATGTGCTCCTGGTCAGGATATGCCATTTTTTATATTGATTTCAACACCTGATCTTTTTATCTTTTATTTTTTTATTTCGTTTTTTAATGTGCTAAGCGTATTTACGCAAGTTTGGCCTTAAATACCCATTTCTTGGTTTTTCAGGAAGCCATTGGGATCAAAAAATCTTTTTTGGTCTCAATGGTTCAGCCTATTCCACGCTGACGAGCGCCAAAAAGCGCGAAACGCGTTCGTGGATGGCTTTTCTTGATTTATCAAGAAATTGGGTTGGCCAAATATCAGGGAACAGGCTAAATCAATGTTTAGTTGATTTCTGTTCCACCAGATGGCGCTCTGCCTTCTGTAAAGCACATGTGCTCCTGGTCAGGATATGCCATTTTTTATATTAATATATACAATATATCGGGATTCAGACAATAACTCTGAATGATATTTGATACTCAATGACCTTTAAAATTTGTAACAAATAAATTTAGTGGCAATGTGTTTCTTTTCAATAATATCATCAAATATTGAAAGAAACACATTGTCATTAAATTTATTTTTTACAAATTTTATCGATAGATGGCAATTGAATTAAAAAACAGAGATCTTTATTGAAGAGAGAGAGAGACACATGAGATAACCAAGTGTTAACAACCTCTGTCCCCTTCAAAAGAATAGACAACAAGTGATATCAAAGACTTTCAACTTCCTTAAGTGTTGTCTATGAGTGTACTAGCCGAATGACCCGGGCAACGCCCGGGTTTTACCCGATTAAATGCTTTTATTCAAATACTATTCGTTACAATTATAAATTGGCGCCGTGGATGTCATTCTTGTATAATATATAAATACGCGAAAAACCCGAACCATGGAAGACCTCCCTGCACCAGAAGCCCCCAAAAATAATTTTACCAACCCCAAATACCCAGTAGGTACCCGTAAATATTCAATTTGGAAACTTCCAGAATGCCCAGAATTGAAAAATCAAGAAGATTCTCAAGCCTTGAAAAAATACTCCAGCGCGGTCGAAACCACCTTTGCCGAGCTAATAAATTTTATTGACTTTTACGAAAGGGAACTGTGCGAACTGCGCTCCAACTACCTAGAACACAATACTACAAAAGCCCCCGCGAAGCGCCCAAGAGAAAAATCACCAGTAGCCGCAAAAGAAACAACAACGCAAAAAACAACCTGGTGCCCCAACCAAAGGTCACAAGGTAATCCTGAACCAAAATTACAATCTAAACAGCCTGAAAAACCTAATGAAGCAAAAACAGTCGAAATGGAAATCGAAGTGACACCAAACAAAATGCCAAATCACGAACAAAACCATAAAAACTCTAACCCACCAAAGAAACCTAACGAAACATTGAATAACAAACCTAACAATCCCACCCCTAACCCCAAGATCAGAATACCACCAATTAAAATAAGCGGAGTAAAGGAATGGTCAGGCCTTAGAGATGGTCTTGTCAATTGTACAAAACAAAAGCCAGAATTTTACACATCAGGCCGATACATCAACGTTCAGACTCACACAACATCGGACTACCGGATAGCTACCAAGTGGTTGGAAGATCGCCACTACACCTTCCACTTCAAGATCCTAGACGACGAAAAGTGCCTTAGAGTCGTCGTCAGAGGTCTCGACCGCTGCATCACTATCCCCGAAATACAAGAAGATCTGGAAAACAAGGGATTCGAGATGTCTAAACTTGCAAGACTACGAAATTCAAGAACAAAGGAGGAGCTCCCACTAATCCAGGTAACCCTTCCCAAGACTGCAAGGAATAAAGAAATCTACAATATCACAGATCTCTGCGACATGAAGTGCAACGTCGAGGCTTACAGGGCTCCCAAAGGCCCCGGACAATGCCATAGGTGCCAAAACTTTGGGCACTCTCAGTTTGAATGCAGGGAAACTCCCAAATGTGTAAAATGTGGAGAAAATCATTTCACATCCGAATGCGCCAAAGAAAAAGAAGTCCCACCTAAATGTGCAAACTGCCAGGGTCAGCATACAGCAAGTTGGCGTGGTTGCCCACTATACAGAAAAATAAATAGAGTGCCCCAAACACAAATTAATAAGAAACCAAACCCCAATACAGAAAAAGAAAAATCCAACCCTACAGGTCCAAACCCTTCTGAAATTCCCCAACCCACTCAAAACAAGAATAAAACTCCATATGTCAATAAAGAACGTCCCAATCCTCCTTCAGCCACTAAGGTCAACCAACTAGAGAGCGCTATCAAAAGGCTCTCAGTGACCCCGCAATAATAGAAAACATCATGAAGAACGTTGTAGACACCTTTAGATGTAAATGAATAACAAAAATATGTATAAAAATAGCCTTCGAATCGTTCACTGGAACGCGTGCAGTCTCCGAAACAAAAAACAACAATTCTCAGAATTCCTGAACGACCACGACATCGACATCGCACTAGTGTCAGAAACCTGGCTTAAGCCGTGCCATAAAATGAGGATTCAAAACTTCATCACCCTCCGCAACGACAGACTAACCGGACAAGGTGGTGGAACTGCCATTTTCATCCACAAGAAGTACAGCCATGCACCTATTCATGCCACCACCTCAAGCCTGGAAACAACAGGAATTTCAATCAAAAACAAAAACGGGTTAAATATGAACCTGTATTCGTGCTACAAACCACCAAACACCTATCTAGATCAAACCGATATCTATAACATTTTTTCAACAGACACACCGACCATCATAGCAGGGGACCTAAACTGCAAACATCCTGCCTGGGGTTCCACCACCACTAACCCAAGCGGGAGAAGGCTCCAAAACGCAATCAACGTTATGGACCTAGATGTGAGCTACCCCGACGAACCTACTCATGACTCACCTCCAGACATCATAGATATCGCCGTGCACAAAAACATCTCCCAAAGCGCATACTCTAAAGTCCTGCACGAACTAACCTCTGATCATCTCCCAGTACTACTTGTACTACAGGATTTCAAAATCTCCTACTCAAATACAAAAATAAAAATTACAGATTGGGCCCTATTCAAGTACAAAATGGAAATCGCTGAACCTCCTGAACTGATCCTAGATACATCTTCAAAAATAGACGAGGCCATTACACACATTGAAGAACAAATGGTGCAAAATTTGAAAGATTCAACAAAATATAAGGACCCGGAACTAGAACGAAGATATCCACCTCACATTAAAGAAAAAATACGATCCACCAACAGACTAAGGAAAAAAATGAAAATTACTTGCGACCCCCGAGATAAATCAGCCTACATGACGGCCCGGAGAGAATCACAGAAACTTACAAGAGAGCACGATAACACCAGCTGGGACCACTTTATCGAAAACTTGAAAGTCACGGACCAAACCATATGGAAAGCCATCAAACGATTATCCAACTCTGAAAAACAAGAAATAACCCTGAAGACAAACAATGGGCAGACACTAACCACAGAAGAAGCAGCTGAATCATTTGCCAACAACTATGAAAAACAGTTCACCCCCAATCCCTATACATCCCACTCCAAACCTACTCGTACATACATCAAACGTGTGAATTCATACATGAAAAAAAATAAAGAAACAGGACTAGAACCAACAAACATTGGTGAAATAAAAGCGATTATTGAATATCTACCAAATAAAAAAGCTCCCGGAATCGACGAATTACCTAATGAAGCTCTCAAACTGCTCCCTAATCATATACTAGCATCAATAACCGAAATATTTAACGCCTCACTGCAGCTTGCCCACTTCCCTGACAGATGGAAAACGTCCATTATCTGTCCCATACTTAAAAAAGGAAAATCCATCCATGAACCAACAAGCTACAGGCCCATCTCACTGCTACCTGCCATCTCAAAACTATTCGAAAGAATTGTTTTAAGAAGACTCAGAAAATCCCTAGAAGAAAAGAATCCACTCAGACCTGAACAATTTGGCTACCAAGCCAAACACTCAACATTGCACCAGCTAGTAGTTGTCACTGAAAAAATAAGAAAAGCCATGGACCTAGGCCAAATAACAGGAGCCGTATTCTTCGATATCGCCAAAGCATTCGATAAAGTCTGGCACGAAGCCCTTCTCTACAAAATGTGCAAAAAACACCTTCCCGGAGACATCATAAAAATAACGCAAAACTTCTTAACAAATAGAACATTCAAGGTACGAGTCAAAAATGAACTTTCAACAGCTAGGAACATCCTTGCCGGGGTCCCCCAAGGATCAGTCACAGGACCAACCTTATTTGACATATTTATAGACGACTTCCCCTGTATTGAAGACACCTCTTTACACCTATTTGCCGATGATACCGCCATTTTAGCCTCAACATATAACTTCGACAATCTCCACATGAAACTCCAAGAGGCCTGCATCTTTTCCACGCTCTGGTGTAAGGAATGGCGAGTTACAATGAACCCCCAAAAAAGTGAAGCAATCATTTTTTCCAGAAAAAAAGAAAAAATTAAGAAACCTTTAGACGAACTTTTTGTCTTCGAAGACAATATTAAATGGAAAGAGAACATCCGATACCTAGGGATGACCCTAGACGAGCACCTAACCTTCAAAAAACACATCGAAAACAGAATTAATTTGGCGAAAGCTGCCCAACACCGACTATCCCTACTTCTAGGACCAAAAAGCAAATTATCCCTTCATTGCAAAAGAACCATTTACACATCAATAATAAGACCAATACTTATATATGGCCACCCCATTTTTATGACAGCACATAAGACCATCCTTAAAAAGCTAGAAGTATTTGAAAATAAAATGATCAGAAAAATCATGTCTCCACCCTGGTTCGTTCGGAACACAATCCTCAGGAACGATCTAAATATCGAAAACATCAATGACTACATTATTAGACAATCATTTAAATTTTACGAAAAATCCGAAAAATTAGAAAATCCCACCTTTAAGGAAGCCACAAACTACAAATGCGGAAAAAGGAAAATAAGGAATTTGAAACCTAGACAAATTCTCCATCAATTAAGCCAGAATGACGAAAAGTGGAAAAAAAGGAAAAACAAACCCACCTTGAATATCAAACAAGCCCGAAAAAACCTTCTCAAGAAAAATATCCCCAAGGACCTGAGAATCCGGACCCAACGACATCATTATAAATTATAATTGTAAATGAACCCCTGTACATAACCACCCCCCTCAGTATATTGTAAATATGATGATCTAGGTTGTTCTTTTTGAACGGCACCTAATAAAGTTATTTGGAACTGGAACTGGAATATATAAATGAGTTTTAAAAATTGTAAAAAAAAAAAAAGAAAATGCATCGGCCGGGAATCGAACCCGGGCCGCCCGCGTGGCAGGCGAGCATTCTACCACTGAACCACCGATGGTTATGAGAAATGGCCATATTTGGGTATTTATTCCATTCACAAAGCAAACGGTGACAGAATTGATTAAGAATTGTTGCTTGATTATGACGCTGATAACTGTATATATTAATATACAGTTATACAATTATTAACCTATTATCACAAACAACTAACAAAGTATTTTAATTAATTACAAAATCATTCAATTACTTATTAACAAGTTTATATTTTATATTTCTAGAGCGTCGTATACAAAACTACTATGAAGTAATTCAGACGCTAGTATATATACTCAAGGTATTTCTGTGCGGCAGACTGTCTGGAGGATTTATGTAAAAAAAAGGCAGCAGAGGTACAGGTTGCCTTTCCCAAACGGCGGCCAATAAACCGATATATTGATTGGAGACTTCTAGGCTTGGGACAATTGTGTAATGATCTAAAATTGGTTGGATTCTTCTGGAACGTCTCTCTCGCTCTCTTATATGTTCATTTCTACTAACTAAAAGTATTTTAAATTAACATTTTGAAATGAATTATAAGAGGATCGGTAGAAGAGTATCTGAACCGTTGGTTTTCGACTGCTATATTGTTGCGCTGGTGACCTGATGTACTGGGAATAAACATTCGAGAAGTCTTTTTTAACGTTTATTCACAAACTAAAAGTTTGGAGGCAAAAAACTTTCTAACTAAAGATTATTGTCTTAAATAATCTAAAACAAAAATATGCAAATTTGACGATAAAATAATTATAGAAAACTAAAATTATGTAAAAATAATTATACATGAAAGCTATTAAAAATAAATAAGATGTTAAAAGTTACAATTGAATCCATAAGAAAAGATGTAGACAGTAAGTTAAAATGGGACATGTAAATTAAAGGCTCCAGTAGCGCAACAACAATATTCACTTATTTTTCGTGTTTACGCCACCATGAAGAATAATACATTGCCAGAGTGCATTCGACATAGTCATACTGGTCCATTAACAATATTTCATATTGAAGTGAATTTAGTAAAGAAGAATTGTTAAATGTAATTATGCAAGCTTTAAAACGGAGCATACAAGTGTCTCCCATCTTTCTAAAATCAAATTTGAAATGATTTGAAAATGTCTTCACTAAAGCTTTGGTGATAAAACCTATCTCCCTACGTTGCTGATTATTGGCGGTTGTACAATTTAATCCTTAATTTTGCTTTATTGCTTAGTTAATTTAGCTTTAGGTTAGCACAACCTAATGAAGCCATCACTGCAAACATTCAAATTAAACTTTAAAAAAATAGTAGAAACCAACTTAGTGTTGCTCACTTAACACTGAAGTGGATACTAAGCATATTATCAACCAGCAGTTATTCTGTAAAAAGTTTGATGTAAACATTTGGTAAAATTTACATAATGGTCCATCATCTGGAGTGATAGTATAGGGTGATATTGGAACTACGTCTCGGTCATCTTATTTTGGATTACTGCAACTTTGAACAGTCCCCGTTACATTTCTTATGTTTTAAGGCCTAGCAGTACTTTTGTTCGAGGCTTGGGAAACGCTACGTTTCAACAGGATAATACAAACAACAACAACAAAAAGGCTTTAATCAGGGCTCATTACCCTGTATGGATTCACCATACAACAACAAAATAATACAGTATTTTTTTCCCTTTCCCCATGTGCACGTGAGCCTTTTTTTGAAAAGGGATTTATTTACACATCTGTTCTAAAATTTTCCTCACTACCTCTTTTGTGTATGAATCTATTTACAATTGATCTGTAGAAATTATAGAGTTCTATTGCTATATTTTTCTTTTCTGAAATAGTTCTAAGCGTCTTCAATGGGTTGCTAAATCTAAAAGGATAATACACAACCACATGCAGTCAGTTTTGTAAGGACTTCCCTACAAACAGAAAAAGTTAGACTGATATCCTGACCAGTACGTTCTCCTGAACTGTCACCAATAGAAAACGTCTGGTCAATGGTTGCCGAGCTACAGACTCGTCACCACAATCCAGTCACTACTGTTGATGAACTGTGATATCTTGTTGAAGCTACATGGGAAGATCTACCTGTACATGTTACCCAATTTCTGTTTGACTCAATGTCCAGACGTATAAGTGCTGCTATCGCTGCCATAAATGGTTCTCTCTCTCTCTCTTTCAGGTATCAAATTACAGAATCCATTTTTACAAATTTCTTTAAAATAAAATCACTTATTATATATTGTTGCACCAAGTTGCAGCTTTGCAGGGTCGTCGACCTTGGTTTCTTCCTTCTTGGTGTTATACACGTTTCCCGAGCGGGTTTCCATATTCAAAGCAAATAAATAAAAGTAAAAGTAAATAAATAAAAATGAATGAAAATAAATTACCTTTCAAAGTTATTGTGTTTATTTATTCGTTGTCTTCCTCGTAGGCCGTGATCCGCCGTCTTCCTGTAGGTCCTCTCTCGCTCCAATAACCAATCAAGATATATGTACAATAAATATTACAAAAGGAATAAAACTATAAAAAGGAATGATGATAATCTAAATATTCTGTTTTAAATAAATATTAAATATCATTGAATATTTTGAATAAATGTAGGGCGCATTAAAATTGATGTAACAATATAGTATGATGTATATTTTTGTATAATAAATATTGTAACGTAGAAAATTAGGATAGACAAACCTCAGAATAACACAGCAATTCATTTAATATAAAACCCAAATTAAAACTAATAAAATACGAGCAGAGAGGCAATGAGAAAATTTCACAGTGTAAATAAATAAAAATATCGAAATTAATTTTTTTTTCATAGAATAATAAATAATATACTACATAGCTTCTTCCCTATGGGAACTGTGACCCATAGCTTGAAAATCTTGTTGCTACTGACATGGATCTGACATGTTTCTGTCTTCCCTCGTGTATGGTATACAAATGTATACAAGTGAAAGTTGTATAAGCTTATGAATTTGCTTTGTTTTAAAAATGAATCGATGTTGATTCCATATTCTTGAATTGAATATTACACCTTACTTCTATATTTTATTGCTTAAAAAGGAACACAAACAAAAAATAAACTACAATTGCAAATGATTTGATAACTCACTAAGAAAAAAAAAAACAATATTAAAAAATGATGATGATAAAAAATTGAATATGTCTGCCAGAAAAATGCTTCTATGAATTAAAAAATAAGAATAATTACAAAATTGATATATAAACTTCAAACACCTCGGATTAAAAATTAAAAAAAAATTATATATTCTCATAGAATGATAAATAATTTGATACAATATAAGTTTTCGACACTAATATAGACGCGTATGATTCTTTTTAAAAATAAACTATTTCTACTCTCCTTACTGCAATGTAAAAATTAATGGGAGGGCTTTTCCATTGAAGTAAGGACAGTAGAAATTGTTTATTTTTAAAAATAATCATACGCGTCTATAATAGTTTCGAATTTTGATAACAGATGGCGCGCTAATGCATCATAATATAATTTTAAATATTGTCAAGTAGTTCTGCAACCCCAGCCACAGAAAGCTCCATGGGACACCTGTCAATCATCACTGGACTCCGGGGGCACCACAGGTGTGAGGGGTTCTCGGAATCTTATCGGCAAATAAGGAAAACGGGACGGTGGCTGACGACGCTCATTATTATCTTTACCTTGGGATAAGTTGTTATCTCTCTCCCTATAAATACCTATTGTATATAATAATATATTTTTTTTTTTTTTTGCTTATCCCTGGTACACGTGGTACAGGCCATGATAATCATGGTGGGTAGTTAGCGACTGCTTTTACTGTAAGCGCACCACATGTCTACACATGTGAAAGGCAGTTCGACATTTGCATTTACAAATATGCCAGAGCCCCGTTTGGTTACTTGCACTCGCTGGTTGGGTTGGACTTTTGCAAGAATCGGGGGCCATTGGAGCATATTTTTTTTAAACAGAAAAAAGTGTCCAATGCGGGAATCGAACCCGGATCGTAGTGGTCGAAACCAAACGGTTTAACCAGCCTTTGGAGAACTAAAAGGTAAATACCT